>PVJS01003532.1:0-75017 GCA_004027185.1 Glis glis | reverse complement strand
AAAATAAGGCATAAAAAATAGGGCCGGGGGCGTAGCGCGGAGGTAGAACGCCCCTGCGTTCAATCCCCGATATCGCAAAAAAAAAAAAAAGAAAAGAGGGATTATTAAACGATTGTTTTTCAGAAGCACAAATAAAAATATGCAGAATATAGTAACCTAGTACTTAAGCATGGATATTTGGATATATGGATATATGTAAAATAAATTCTATATTGACCATAGTAAAAAAGAGAGACAAATGTTACACAGTAATTTTATTTAATCTTAATAAATAGCCGAGTCATATGTTACTAAAATTCTGTGAATTTAAAAATTTATTTACTTTTAATTTAAACTTCTTTTTTTGCAGTACCGAGCTACACCCCCAGCCTTTATTTTTATTCTTTATTTTGAAACAGGGTCTCCCTAAGTTGCGGAGGGCCTCACTAAGTAGCTGAGGCTGGCCACGAACCCAGATCCTCTGGTCTCAGCCTCCCAAGTACTGGGATTATAAGCATGGATCACCACACTTGCGTACATTTATTTATTTTTAAGAACAAATCTAAAAGAATAATGTAGCTTAAACATTTTTAATAAACATATTAAATTTATCATTACCCTTAAAATGATCAGATATTGAGAGATATGCAAGTCATTAAATCTTTCCATTAACATTGATATAGGTTTAAGCTAAATAAATAATACTCTTTATTTAGCTTAACTGAGGCAATCAGGAGGCACTTAAATATACATTTACTTTTATTCTTACGTAATTTTTAATGAAAAACAATGAACATTCATAACTTTCATAACATTTAACAAACATTTCTTTGCATAAGATTGTTAATTTACCTAAGGATAGCATTTTACTTATATACATTAGATTTCTATTTTGAAATAAAATATAGGATGAATGATAAAAAAGTGAAGCAATTTGGGAGAAATGAAAGATCAAGATCATTATTTTTTTTTTTTTTTGCGGTACCTGGGATTGAACCCAGGGGCATTCTACCTCGGTGCTATACCCCCGGCCCTATTTTTTTATACTTTATTTTGAAACCGGGTCTCACGAAGTTGCGGAGGGCCTCACTAGGTAGAGAGAGAGAGAGAGAGACAGGGAGAGAGAGAGAGAGAGAGAGAAAGAGAGAGAGAGAGAGAGAGAACTGAGGCTGGCCGAGAACCCGGATCCTCCGGTCTCTGCCTTCCAAAGTACTGGGATTACAAGCGTGTGCCACCACCCCCGGCTCAAGATCATTATTGATGATTTCTAATTAATACTGAGGTTTGTGATATAATTCAGGTTTTATTTAAAAATGATTAGCTGTTTCTATATTCATAGGAATATTAATTCATTTATTAAATTATTGGGGAAATGTTTGGAGAAAAACTAAAGGATATGCTTAAATACCTATTTAATTCTCACTAGTCTTCAGTATATATACATATATAAGTTATATATGTATAATATATAATTGTGTATAATTTACATATTTTACTAAATAAAATGCTAACATCATCAGAACTAAAAATGGAACATTTTTAGAAATTCTTAAATTTTTTCTTTTTCAGAAAAACCTGTACTTTAATAGAGATTGGATATGTATGGTAGGAAGGAGATAATCAATCTATTACAAAAGGGGAAAGTTTAGTGCAACTGATATAAAGTGACTTCGAAACATTTTGCTAATATAAGAATTATAAAATTTGTAAGTAATTAGATGTAGGTAAAGTGAAAAAAAAATAATTAACATCTAAAGTTTGAATCCAGATAAGTGCATTAAGTAGAGTAGCTGAAGATAGGTAGTACATATTGAAGCATGGACATTATACAGCCAAGTTTCTTTGGGGTATGTTTGTTTGTTTAGTGTTCAAATGTAGATATAAATAGGTGGAAATATGTCTTTGGACCTCAAGAAATAAATGTTGACTGTAAACACAAAGCTTATGGGCAGAGGAGTAGAAATCTATACAGACACAAAGAGAAAGAATGTGCAATCCAATCTGGTTTAGAGAAAATTAGAACAAAAATGGCTGATAGACTGTCATAGAAATATCTACGACTATAAAATAGTGTATGACTTAGTGGATAATATTTGAAGAATTCTAGTGTGGACGTGTGCAACTACAAATCTCAGGCAAAAGTGGTCAAATATTGGTGTGAAATATTGGTCAGGATGGTGGTGTATTATCCTGTACCACATGCTGCTGGATTCAATGGTAGATGAAAACAACCTCATATGGATTTGATACTCTCAAACACAGATCTTCTATGCTAAGAACTATTGGAAATAATAAAGAGAGTTTGGTTCTTTTTTCCCCCCTGCAATATTGCTCTAGACTCTTAAACAACTCCAGAGATAGATACAGACATGTTAGCCTCAATAGACTTTGTCCCTATGAGGTCAACTGGTGGATGAAACAAACAAAAAAACAAACAAAATGGACAAGTTGCATGGGGAAGGAGACTGATTTGTTAAAGAGTTTTACATTAGTGATTAAGATCAAGCCGAGCTCATAGTAAAGTGGGAGTTTTAATTTTCCAGTGTTTAACAATTATATGTTTCCATGGGAATTCTTAGTAATGGCTGACTTTGTCTTTACCTAAAATTGTCATATTCTTAGAACCAGTAGCTTTTAGATTATCTAATAAAATAAATTTCCCACAGATTATTCATTTATTGAAAATGTGTTATATATGTGTATATATGCAACATGTCTAGCACAAATTTTTGCACATAGTAGATGCTGAGAAACATTTTTAAATGAATATTAGTAGAATGTCTAATTGATCTTTAACTTGATAGTAAATTCATGATAGACAAGAGCTTGGTTATGATTCCCATTCTCCTTCACAGATTTCATAATGTTCGATATAGTTTGATTAGTTAGAACTTTGGGTTTTAGTAATAAAAACCAGTTAAAATTAGCTTAAGAAAAAAATGATATTTCATACCTTGAGTATCTGCAAAATCAAATGGAAAGCTCTTTCTTTAGGCAAGACCAAGTCTTGAAACTCAAAGATGTCATCCGTTGTTGGCTTCTTTGTTCACTTTGATCCATTTTATATTTTTTAAAAACTTAATTCTCAAGCATGCTTTTTCCATATGTTGGCCTTACTCTATACACTGGAAACCCAAGAATAACCTAATTCTCAGTTACATCCATTCAAAGTAGAGAATCAGTAATACTATAAAAAGTATTATCAATGTCCACATAACATTTAACCCAATCACCATTATGGAGAAGAGTGAGATATTATTGGCTATCCTGAGTCATTCACCTTCAGAAAAAAATAAAAAAGTATGGTAATGGTGACACCATCAATGGGGGGAAAAGGCAGATCTGGAAAGAAAAATAAATGTCCCAAGCGAATTACACAGTCTAATTTTAACTGTTGATCTACCATTTTCTATTTTAATGGAATCCAATCTCCTCATTTTCACTGTATTTTTATATTTTATTCCATGACAGCATGCCTTTCTTATATATTGATTACTGATAACCAGCCAGCCAAAATTTAGTGGCTTAAAACAAAACTTTTTATTTGCTCATAATTTTGTGGAAGGGCCCAGCTGGCTGTTTATGTCTGATCTATGTGGCAGGAAATGGAGTGCCTGCAACTGGTAGATACATTCCTACATGGTTTTCAAACTTATGTGTTAGATACCTTTGTGCTTTGTCCTCTTTCTCTCTATATTTTATCTCATTTCCTCAGGAATGCAGGTGACTTTTTTTTTCACAATGGCATACTTGTTTCTGAGCAGTTCTACTTCTCATAGGGTACTTAAGCAATGTAATCTGCTATGTAATTCAAAGACTACGCTCACTACTGGTCTGTTACCACTTGTGCAATGTCTTATTGGCCAGATTTAAGTGAGTTAAGAAATAAACTATGTCTTGAGAAGAGAGAGCCAAGATCACATTTAAAAAAAAAAATAAGAAGCCGGGCATGGTGGCGCACGTTTGTAATCCCAGTGCTTGGGAGGCTGAGACAGGAGGATCCCATGTTCGTGGCCAGCCTCAGCTACTTAGGCAGGCCCTGTTTCAAACTAAAGAATAAAAAATAGGGCTGGGGTTGTAGCTCAGAGGTAGAATGCCCCTGGGTTCAATCCCCAGTACCACAATAAAAAGAGTAAGAAAATAAATATCACTGCGATGTTTTTTGAAATGGAGGCTCTTGAAATAGGCGAGTTAGATATCTCATTATTGATTAAAACTTTTTTTAAAAAAAGAAAATTTTGTGAAACCTCTATAATTTTATTTGGTTAGGAACATCCAAATTTGAGGACTTATATCTCTGATTACTGTTCTATCAGCAAGAGTTATACAGCTAATTATATTTTAACTGTTAAAATTATTAATGATGTGTCTGTTCCCATAAATTTCTTTTATAAAACAAATAATCGGTGCTCTATGCTAAAAGTTGATTACTGATTAACACCATGATACCACACAAGTTTCTTGATTGCCTTGAAAAGGCAGCTATTTACAGTGATCTCACACTGAGAGACTGGAGAAAGTGCCACTTGCCTTAATGACAAGTCTTTAAAAATGTACACATGCATAACCATAAGCCATGATTTATTTTAAAAAAGAAAATAGAGTAGGCATAGCTATTTTATTAACAAATGAGTGTTCCAAACTATGAATTTCATGGTATGTCCATTATTAATGTCACTGTCATATGATAGTATTTAATATATGTTAGAAGAATTTAAATGGTTAGGTCTGAGATGTCAGACAATTTCACTATGACTTCTAAAATGACATGATTTACTTTTTTCCTCTGTTCATTTCAGAACCTTTAAAATTTAAAGTGAAGAAGTTACCTAGGAAAATATTTTAAAATCCATGTTTAAAAATCTCTAAATGCCGCGCGTGGTGGCGCACGCTTGTAATTCCAGTACTTGGGAGGCAGAGACCTCAGCTACTTAGTGAGGCCTCCACAACTTCGTGAGACCCAGTTTCAAAATCAAGTATAAAAAATAGGGCCGGGGGTGTAGCTTGGAGGTAAAACGCCCCTGGGTTCAATCCCCGGTACCACAAAAACTAAAAATAAATAAATAAATAAAAATCTATAAATAATAAAGACTAAGAGCTACTGTGTGATGTCAGAGAAACATTTTGTTTATCAAGTGCATCAGTACTAAGGCAATGGATGTCTCTTCTCAATTGTACTTGTCAGTTTTTATGAAGATGGTCAAAGTGTTGTCTTGTCTCACATTATAAGAACAGTGCAATCTAAGCATATCTCTTACCAGACGTTGAAAATGTGCAAACCTGCTGGTCCCAGGATACTTGCCAAGGAGTTCAAGCCGGCACAGCAGCATCGTTTTCAAACTTCCAGCCACGAAGAAAGTAGATGATCGCAAAGGGGCTCAGAAATATTTTTTTAAATGTAGCAATTCAGAAAATGGAGGGGTAAGAGACTTTATCGGTATTGAAACTATTTGTAGAACATAAAGTGCAAAAAAAGGAACTACAATTTTCATCTTAAAAGTATCATCTCAGATAAATTAAGGTGTTTATATCCCTGACACTTTCATGAGAAAAATATTGGAAATTTCTTTAAATTATTATGAGAGATGAGGTAATGGCATATTTCAATTATCTTCTTTCTAGGAGTGAATATACATATATTACTTATATATATGTATATTTATATAAAGCAAAAGTAATATATTCTATTCAGAAGTAATATATTCTATGTTTGAGTTTAAATGAACTCTTTCAAAACAAATGTCAATATTATTAATATTTGTTTCACTGAACTTCTCTCTTACCCTCAGCTACTTCGTGAGGCCCTCTGCAACTTAGTGAGACCCTGTTTCAAAATAAAGAATAAAAAATAGGGCTGGGGGTGTAGCTCGGAGTTAGAGTGCCCCTGAGTTCAATCCCCAGTACTGCAAAAAAAATAAATAAGTAAAATAAAAATAACATTAAATTTATGTTACCTGAAAAGTGCAATAAGTAAATGTTTTAAATTATTTTAAGGTATCATGAAATGTCCAACTTTATTAAATTTTGAGATGAAATATAGTTAAAATATGTGTCCATGTATCAGTTATCAAATTGGAAAAACATTTAAAATAATCCTATTCAGTAATACCAAGGGATTAAGTTAAATTCAAAGTAAGTTCAGTATGTTCAGCTGAGAATGTAGCTCAGTGGTAGAACACTTGCCTAGCATGCAGAAAACACCTGGGTTTAACCCCCAACACCACACACACACACACACACACATACACACACACACAGAGTTAAAATAATCATTAAAAAAAAGAAAAAATATCATAACAAAGTAAGTTTAATGTATTTGAAGAGCAATGCATTCAGATATACTTACCAAAAAACATACCAATGTATTTTTGAAAATGGATGATTCCAATATCACATTCTTTTTTACTTGACTTAGAAATATTGTGGGTTTTGATTTTAAGAAATTAACAAAATTGGATGGCACTTTAGCAAAATTTTGTGTTTATCAAAGCAAAACAAATGCATTAGATGATGTCCTTAAATAAGTAAAGTAAAAATTTTATTCATGAGAGAATGGCTAATATAAAGGAGAATATAAATTTTATCAAATTATGATCTAAAAAATTAAGATAATATATGTTTAGATATCGATCTGTGGATTTCCATGTGTGTGTGGGTGTTTGCTTAGATATTTGTTCATTTAAAAGTGTCATATCTACCAAATTGACACAGTTCATTGTTCATATATAAAAGAATTAAAAATACTGGAAAGAAGTCTAGAGATAAATATACATTTTAAATTCTGAAAATAGCACCAGGTTCTACATGGTCTGTTTAACTTAGAGATGAAGAAATTAGGGAAATGAGAATGTTCCAGGAACACAATTTACATATCAAACATTCTCCCAAACTTCAGAAGAAAAACAAAAATTACTCTTTTTTTTTTTTTTGCGGTACCAGGGATTGAACGCAGGGGAGTTCTACCTCCGCGCTACGCCCCCGGCCCTATTTTTTATACTTTATTTTGAAACCGGGTCACACGAAGTTGCAGAGGGCCTCACTAAGAGGAGAGAGAGAGAGAAAGAGAGAGACAGAGAGACAGACAGACAGACAGACAGTGAGAGCTGAGGCTGGCCGCGAACCCGGATCCTCCAGTCTCCGCCTCCCAAAGTACTGGGATTACAAGTGTGCGCCACCACGCCCGGCCAAAAATTACTCTTAAAAAATTAAATAAATAACAAAATACAACAGAAACAGACAAATATCTAAATATGACAATGAGAAACAATTAGAAATCGGGAATAATCCATTTCAAAAATTTCTTAGACATTCAGTGATCCAGAATTATTTTATATTCCAGTATATATATATATACATATATTAAACACACACACACATGTTTAGAGAAATCATTATTTATCTCCAGTAATGTCTTTCAGCCAACTGTGACCTTATGCCTCTTGAATAATAAAGTAGGTAGTTTCTAACATTACCTTTATCCTATACACACACACACACACACACACACACACACACACAAATATTACTGATCCATGAAAGAACAGCTCTTTTATAGCATTGGACCAAAAAATAAGGAGAGTCTTTACAAAGTCAGGTAGTGAAGGTTCATGTATCCTCTTATGAGACTTCTGCCTTAAGCATTTTATTTTCATGCTCTTTAATTCTGATATGTCACAAATGGAAGAGATATTTTTGAAAGGTTATAATATTCAGGGCTTGCTCCTATGATTCATATCCACTCAAAGTTTATTCCATTGAGTATTTTAAAGTGAGAATAGGGCAGGGAGGTAAACACTCAACTAGTATATGAAATATGGGACATACTTTGTGGACAGTCACCCAAACACTTAATAACTTTAGTTATAAAATATAGGAGGATCTGGGATAATTATAAGGATCAATTACAACAAATTATGCAGACATGTCTTATAAACTAAGGCAAAAGCAGTTATGAAATTGTTAAATATTTTAAATCCCATTAGATGCTAATACAGAATGCAGACAGCAACTCTTTGAAATATTTGACAAAGGATAAGGAAAGTTGTCGTCCTTGTATACATCACTAATTTTCCCTCCTAGCAGCTCCGTTTTCTTCTACTAGCTGCTGGTTACCTCCTCGCAGTCTTCTTGGTTTGTGCAAGAAGTCATTCACATCATTCATAAACTAATCTTCCTCAGTCAGTGAAGGAAAATTGTTCACTATATCTGGAGATAGATGATCTTCAGAAAGACATATATTACAGGAATGTCTTTGGCATTCATATCCTTAAAATCCAGGGTGAGCCTAGTGAAATGTTCTTACTTGTACAAAAATGATTGCATGCTTTATATAAAATGGCATTTCCTGCTACCTTCCTATGTCAGTAGCTTTTGCAAATAGGCCATTAATCAGAACAGGAAACATATAGAAGTGGGTCAGAAACTGAATGAATCTTTATATCATATTAGAAAATGGAACCACAGAAACAAGAGACGGTGGGAAAGTATGACCTGTCATGACTTACTTCCTAAAAATTACCTTGGTATCTACTGTGACATTTGCAAATGTTTCCACTGTATTCCAAAATCCAGCCGATGCCAGACGAATATACTGTAAATGTGCAGTATTTAAGTAATCCTTTGATTGTAAATTATGTGCCAGTAGACTCTTTAAAATTTTTTCACACCCCAGGATAAGATCGAGTGTATGGAATTAGGACAAAAATTAAAATAATGACTTTCATCTTCCCAAGCAATATGGAAATATATAATGCTTTAAAATTTTCATCTGTGCAGCAACAGAAAAATCAAAAGTCTGAAGAAAGAGACTACAGAATGGGAGAGAAATCTTTGCCAGCTACTAATCTGATAGAGGACTAATATCTACAATATACAGAGAACTTTAAGAAAAACTTAACATAAAAAACAATAAAAATGGGCAATTTAACTGAATAGACATTTCTTAAAAGAATAAATAAATAAATAAATGGCCAATAAATATATGAAATGGTCAGTAAATATATGAAAATATGTTCAACATCATTAGCAACAAGGGAAATGCAAAGCAAAACTGCACTGAGATTCCATCTAACTGCAGTCAGAATGGTAATCATCAAAAATACAAAGAGCAAGGAGAGACACATTTTGGTAAAAACCCTCAAATTTTGCAAAAAAAGTATTACAATAAAATCTTCCTGATGGGTTTATGTGGTAGAAAAAGTATTACATTTATAATTGTGGTCTCAAACCCTAGCTAGTGGCCAGTTGATGTCCTTTCTTTTTGTTGGGGGGGATTACTGGGAATTGAACCGAGGGACATTCTATCTCTGAGCTACATCCCCAACCCTTTTTATTTTTAGTTTTTAAACAAGGTCTCCCTAGGTTGCTGAGATTATTGCTATGTTGCTGAGGCTGTCCTTGAACCTGTGATCCTTCTGTCTTAGTCTCCCAAGAATTGGGATTACAGGGATGTGCCACCATGCCTAACTTCAATTTCTCTTCTTGACTAGATAATTAAGACCACCGCCATCACCTCCCTCACTCACTTATCAGTCTCTTACCCTCTTATATCCCGTTAATCTTCCTAAAACCATATACCAGACAACCTGGGACTGTTCCAATGCCCCATTATTAGAAGAGCCAAACACATGCCTGTTTACCCTGCCTGATCTGTTCCTTCCCTGGGAAACCATAATAAAAGAATTTGCCCATTTAGTCTCTTCCTGTGCCTTATGATTGTGACAGAGCTCAGCTTCCCCTCAGCTGCTATAGGTAGAGTTCTGCGTTTTCCTCAGGAACTGATGATAACAAAATTGCAAAACTCTAGATTCTCCCTCTCTTGCTTTTTATCTGACCTCCCCATACCTTACCCAGGTTAAGCTTGTTAAAGCAAGAGATTGGGGAGGTATGTGGTAGGGCATTTGATACACAGTGTTGGAGTTAACTTTACAAATTCTGTTAACCTTTGAGAATTACTTCATTCCATCACTTTTTCTTCTAGAGCCTATCTGCTGAAGTTCCTGATAACAAGGATGCTCAATAGTTGATGAAGATCACTTTAAATATTGATCCTTACAAAAACATAATAAAAAATGATTACTCTAGGGCTACCCTTTAGTGGTACAAAATATTGTCATTTCACAAGAAAATACCATGAAGAATGTTCACAAATAAATTGTAAAGTCGATTACTGAAAATGAGCTCGAGGTTTAAGATAGTTTAGTAATAGCCGTCACTTTTCTATTGTGAGTTGGTATGCCATCCATATGCATTCATATTTGGGGTGGCGCTGCCCCTTCTGATCTAGTAGTAGATATAGTACTAGTTGATCTCACACTGAGCTGTAGTCCTGCAGATTGGCATATGGGGACTCTGCTATATCAACTGACTTTTTTGTCTTTGGGCTTCTGGTTAGATACAATCAATGTATCAGGAGTTATATGACTGAGTAAAGAATAAGATCAGAGTTCCTACTCCTTTGATCCCCTCATTGTGGGCTTGTCTCAAGTGGTTGGTTTCCCTTCAATTGAGAGTACAGATTTTTTTTTTTTTTTGTACTGGGGATTGAACCCAGGGGCATTCTACCTCTGAGCTATACCCCCAGCCCTTTCCCTTTTTATTTATTTATTTATTTTGTTTTGAAACAGGGACTCACTAGATCACTAGGTTGCTGAGAGTTGCTAAATTACTGAGACTGTCCTCAAACCTGTGATCATCCTTCTGTCCTCCCAAATACTGAGATTACAGGCATATAATTTATTTTCTGTTGAAAGAACCATTGGGTGTGTGTGTGTGTGTGTGTGTGTGTGTGTGTGTGTGTGTTATTGGGGATTGAACCCAGGGTCTTCTAACTCTGAGCTACACCCCAGTCTTTTTATTTTTAAACATGTTCTCACTAAGTTACCACAGACTGGCCTCAAACCCCTGATCCTCTGGTCTCAGCCTCCCAAGTACTGGAATTATAGGCCTGCACCACAGTACCAGGCTTACTAAGGATTTCTTACTAAGGTTTCTTGTATAAAAAGGTGTTATTCTACTAGCTATGGTGGCACACACTTGTAATCCCAGTACTCAGGAGGCTGAGACAGGAGAATCGTAAGTTCAAGGCCAGCCTCAGCAACTTAGTGAGGCACTTTGCAACTTAGTGAGACCCCGTTTCAAAATAAAATATAAAATAGGGCTGGGGGTGTAGCTCAGAGGTAGAATGCCCCTGGGTTCAATCTCCAGGATCACAAAAAAAAGAAAATAAAAAAAGAAAAGAAAAGGTGTTATTAAACTGTAATTTGCTTATTAGCAATCCAAGAGATCCATGAAAGCACAAAATATAGATTGTTAAGAGAACATAATTTTTATTTTTCCAGGTCTTCAATGTAATGTCCACAAAAATAAATATTATATGAGTTTAAGTAACCTGGATATAAAATGTTTCTATTTTTATTTCAGGCAATTTAAATCTGAAACAATGGGATAAACCAGATCATTAGAGAACAAAATACATGAATCACAGCATTTTAATTTCTTTATTGAGTTAATTTCTCATAATAGACTTCAGTTACATCTTTTTCTAACCTTAAAGGCTATTATAAGCAAAAGCAGTGTGAAGTTTTAAAATAGTATTTACTGTTTTGACATTATTGAGTCTGCTTTAGCCTGTATCTTTTATTACTCTCTTATCAGGTTCATTGCAAAAAAATGATTGGTTCTTTACTTTGGTTAAAAAAAAAAATCTTCATATCCCCAAAATTGGATTTGTTTCAAACCTTAGGAAATTAAGAATATTTTAACTTATCATATTTCCCCACTGTTTTTGGTTGCTAAGGGTTGTAGAACAGTTTTTTATGGTTAATTTATATATTTAGGGGTTTTACATTTTAAATAATCTCTGAAGTATTTCATAGCATGTATTCCTGGAATTTTTTTTCTTTTCCTGACCTACTGGATTTTAATTTTTATATTTCACCCTAATTCATTTATAACTTGCTGTATTCTCTGTATTGTATATATTCTTTTTTTTTTTTTTGCGAACTCAGGGGCGTTCTACCTCCGCGCTAAACCCCCGGCCCTATTTTTTATACTTTATTTTGAAACTGGGTCTCATGAAGTTGCGGAGGTCCTCACTAAGTAGAGAGAGAGAGAGAGAGACAGAGAGAGACAGAGAGAGAAAGCTGAGGCTGGCCACGAACCCGGATCCTCCGGTCTCCGCCTCCCAAAGTACTGGGATTACAAGCGTGCACCACCATGCCCGGCGTTCTATATTGTATATATTCTTATAAGCCATCTTCATGGTTTCACGAACAAGGTCAGAATAAAATTGTGTATGTACAATAATGGAAATGTTTTATCTTAAAGTTGAAGTTTCAAAGTTTGGAACAATAGGTGAAAAGTTATCCCAAGTGCTAATCTAAAACAAGGTGAGATCTGATTTGTAAAGGACTTAACATGAGTATGAGTAAACATTATTTCTCAAGTATAAAATATAATACACATACTTCAAAATTCATCCTAAATATGTATAATCAAATGGTTGAGTAAAATTCCATTGTATGTATATACCACACTTTTTAATTCACCCATCTGTTGATGGACACCTAGACTGGTTTCATAATTTGGTTATTGTGAATTGTGCTGCTATAAATATGGGTATATGTATATCACTATAGTATTCTGACTTCAATTTCTTAGGAAAGATACCCAGGAATCGTATAGCTAGATCATATGATGGTTCCATTTACAGTCTTCTGATGAACTCCATACTGACCTCCATAGAGGCTGTACTAATTTTCTATCCCACCAATAATGTATAATGGTTTCTATTTCCCCTCACCTTCACCAGCATTTATTATTGTTTATATTCTTGATAATTGCCATTCTAACTGGACTTAGATGGAATCTCAGTGTAGTTTTGATTTGCATTTTCTTGATTGCTAATGATGCTGAACATTTTTTTCTAGATTTATTGGCCATTTGTATTTCTTTTTTTTGAGAAGTGTTAATCAGTTCAATTGCCCATTTTTAATTCTTTTTAGTGTTAAGTTTTTTTTTTTTTTTTTTTTTGAGGTACCGGGGATTGATCCCAGGGGCGTTCTACCTCTGCACTACACCCCCGGCCCTATTTTTTTATACTTTATTTTGAAACCAGGTCTCACGAAGTTGCGGAGGGCCTCACTAGGTATATATAGAGAGAGAGAGTCAGGGAGACAGAGAGAGAGAGACAGAGAGACAGAGAGACAGAGAGAGCAAGCTGAGGATGGTCGCAAACCTGGATCCTCCGGTCTCTGCCTCCCAAAGTACTGGGCTTACAAATGTGCGCCACCACGACCGGCTAGTGTTAAATGTTTTAAGTTCTTTGTATATTCAGTTCCCCATCAGATTAGTAGCTGGCAAATATTTTCTTCCATTCTTTAGGTTAACTCTTTAGGTTCTTGATGGTTTTCTTTGCTTCACAGAAGTTTTTAATTTAATGCCATGTAGATCACTTTTGGTAGATTATGTTCAGATTATGCCAAGACTTATCTATTTTCTGCCTCTATAAGTTTGCTTATTTTTGACATTTTATATAAATGGATGAATCATACAACACATAGCATTCTGTTTCTGACTTTTTCAATTAACATAAGTTTACCAAGAGTGATCCATGCTGTGTCATGTATCAATAATTCATGTATTCCCTTTTACTGTTGATCAATATTCCATTGTATGGACATATTACATTTTGTTTGTCCATTTATCATCAGTGAGCATGTGTATTGTTTCCACATTTTATTTATTATTAATAATACTTCTGTGAACTTTCATGTACATGTTTTTTATGGATGGACATGTTTTCATACTTCTTGGGTATATATAACTAGGAATAGTACTTCTGAGCTCTGTGGTAAATTTATGTTTATTGTTTTGAGGCACTGCCAAATGGTGAGAAACTATTTTTGGAAAGTACTTCTTATCATTTAATTAGAACATATAAGAGAGTATATAAATACAGTTTATTGCATTGGACAAAAAAATCAGTAATGAGAATTTCTTGGTTGAGTTTTTTACTTCTGTTGGGAATGGTAAAGAAAAATATCCCCCTCATTTTCCTCAAGAGTGAATGTCTTCTGGAGAAATACACAGGAAGTGTGGTGTGTTTTATAGAACATGGTGCTCTCAGGATTACATAGCTCTCTCAACTGAAGTAGAGTGTATCCGGAAGTCAGATGTTCAGGGATAAGTGTAAGCAACTACCTAGGAATACTCATCTCTGCCAGAGATGCACAAGTGATGGTCTTCAGGAGGTAAATGTCAGAGGTACCCAGAAAAACACAAGGAAATAATCAGTATTTGGGCCTGTGAAAGACAGAGGCCCTCAGTAACAAGCCTAGCAGTCAAATGACATGTTTCCTTCTAATGAGTTTCTTCTTCTCCCCTTCTCTCTCCTCCCTAGTACATCTAATACTTGCATTTTAAAAAAGCTATCTAAGAAAAAGAAAAGGGGAAAAAGAACTATTAAGCAAGCAGACCTCCTTTCATTTCTTTAAACTTTGTGTCACCTCACTTAAACCCAGGATGCTGCAGAAGCTAAGAGCATATGTTCTCCTGGTTCTGCTTGGCCAACTTTCCAAAGCTGCAGGTTTCACTCTATCTTACCTTGTCCAATCAATCTTCCCTAAAACATCCTCCATTCCTTACTTGGGACCAGGCCATATGCCAACCTTAATTGAATTTAAAGCATGTTACTTTTTTCAATTAAATTTATAATCATTAAGTACCTTGAGTTTCTGCTTACCTCACTATGTAATGAGGTAAACCAGATGAAGCAAAGTGACATAGGACATGATGGAGTTCTACTTCACAGCTATTTCTCCAAAATATTACATACAAATATTACAATATTACATAGTATCCAGCATTTAATTCATACTTAATTTATATTCTAGACATTAATAATTGTATAGTTCATCGAATTTGGAATCAGAAGACATATGATCAAGTTTGAATCTTCTCCTTTGATTACTTGATCACATTTTTTTGTTGGAAGGCATTTAATAGTCATAGTTTTAGACTGTGCAAAATAACTATGCTGGGCAAGATGAACGCTGGTTCTTTTTCTGTCAACTCTGATTAAAAGACTTAGTGTTAAGTATAACTTTTTTTATAGAATGTAGTCATTTACACTTGATTGAGTGGGGAATTCCATAGAGTTAATTACTAAACTCTGATCGGATATCAGTGATGTGAATCATTTTAATTTATTTATTCTATCTTGCATGGCAAAGAGTATTTTCTACCCCTAGTTACAAATATCCAAGTGATTCCACAAAAGTTGTCTAATATTTGTGTAATTAAGGAGAGAGCTTTAAGAGGTGATTAGGCCACGAGGGTTCCATCTGCCTGCATGGGATTTGTACCATTATAAAAGAACACGTTTGTCTCCTTTTGACCCTTTTACTCTTCTCCTCTTCTGCCACATGATAATCCAGGATTTCTCCTCTGAAGGATGTGCCAAAAACCATCTTAAAAGAAAAGAATGCCCTCACTAAACTATCTGCTGGGATTTTACACTAGACTATCTGGCGTCCAGAACTGTGTGCTAATAAATTTGCCTATAAACTACCCAGTCTGTAGTATTCTGTTACAACAGCACAAAATAAACAAAGTCAGATAATAACCCTGGGCAAATTAAATTACTCACCCTGAGAGAGTCAGGGGATCAGACAGTCAGCTTACTCTTCCAGAGACTCATAGTGGTGTGTGGTAAAGAGAAAATAAGCTGTCCATTCTCTTCACGGGCACTTATATTCAAAGTGATGGACAAGAAACATATATGACCATTTTTGCATAAAATGATTTCATGGGACCCTTCTATGATTCCAAACACATTCCAGATTTCAAAGACAATAGGCCAATTCCTCAAATAATAAGATAGGATTAAGAATTCCGGCAATAGATCAATGGTCATATCAAAGACTTGGAGATTATGTGATGGATTTTTTAATCAAAAAAAGAAGAATGAATTATCAATGAAAATGTCAAAAATGTAAAAAGCAGAGGCTAAAATGAGAAATTTTAATGTTGACTTTATTTCTTACAAAAACTAAACCAAAAACTGTGCACTATGGTATGTTTGCCACACAACTGTGAAAACATTATGTCTGTTTTCCTTAGTGTTTTTGTATGCATGCATGCGCACACACACACACACACACACACACACACACACTTTTTTTCTCTTCTAAATAACACTGAATTTATATAAAGGAGTTTTTTCCAAAAGCACTGATTTATTAATGTAGTACTATTTAATGTCTCCTTAACATATCCAATTTCTGTACTTTTGGGTAGGCTATGTTTTATGCTATTGTACTTGGTTCATTAGTTAATAGAGGTAACACTGAATTTTCTAGAACCCCCTTTCTTTTATATTAAATTGAAGTTGTCTAGGGAAAAGTTACTTTTTTCTAGTTCAAAAAGTGTAAAATATTACCAGTTGTATAGCATGTACTCTTTGATCCAAACTATATATGTTTCTATAGAGATTCATTGATGAAGTAACACTCATTTAATTTTCCTGGTATTATTTCCCTCTAATATAATATTCTTGATATATTTTGTACTTGAATATAAGTTGTATACTGTCAAAAGAAAAAATAGTAGAAAACTAAATTTCTAATACTCAAATGTCCTTAGTCTGACACTGAAAATACCCACCAATTTATTGTGCCAGATATTTGAAGCACTTGGAAAATTAATAAGGTGATTGACTCTGCATTGATAGGGTGATAACACATTTGAGTTGTGTCAGTATAACAGCCTTTCTCAGAATATCAGTTCCTAGGCCTGTTTTGACATAACCTGTTTTGACTCTGAAATAAATTCTGCAATCTGATTTCCAAGAAGATGAATAGAAGCCAACATCCTTCATTTTTGATTCATCACTAGATTGATTTATTTAATATTTATTGTGCACTATTTCCTGTACTGCAGAGCTCCAGTTGTTTCCCCAGAAAGAAGTATTCAGGCACAGGGAAAAAAATTAACTCTTTGCAATATTACATTATTGGGCCAACCAATATTCAGTTTAAAATGCAGATACACCTTATGAGGCAATTGTAATTAGTTATAGCTAATATTATATAATTAGGGTCAATATTTGCAAATCTAAAGTCTTAAGACAATATTTGGATGATTAAGCAAGATGAATTGTGGCAGGTTTTATAGAGTAGATACTCTACAAATTACATCACCTATGAAATCATAATATATCAATCAATGCAGAAAGGGTCATACTCGAATGGATATTTTCGTATCATATATAAACAAGAAATTAGCAAAATTAACAATTATTTAGGATACTATTTGCTGAATTTGGGCTTGAAATAATACTTAAAAATAGCTAGTGCATGTTTGGTGCTGTGTCAAGAGATATTCCCAGACTTTAATGCATTATTTAAGTTATAGTTGGCATGAGTCTGTGGATAATTATTATCAGTAGCAATAATTTTATGTTCTTGCATTCCAGTGAAAAATGTAATCCTGGGATTAATTATGTCACATTTACTATTCATGCTTTACACAGAGAACGCATGTGTAAATAATATAAAGGCTGAATGTGTTTAACCTTGCAAAGATGTTGGTGTGCTTTCATCCAAATTTTTGAAATTTCTAATATTTTGAATGTTATATAATTTTGAATGCTATATAATAGCAGTCATTAAATAAGAAAGTACAAATATACTAAAAATCAATTTGTTTCCCTTCTCACCCTACTCTTTAAATAAGATTTTTAATTTGGAAAGAAATATATGCAATATTCCATTTCCCTTCTAAGAGAAAAATGGAATAGTGCACATATATACAAAACAATGTTTCAAAAATATGATGCATTTTATCTGGAAATTATCTGGTGGTGCTCCTTAGATAATAGTTAAATTCATGGAGTTTTGTTATTAGTTCAGGCAGACGACATGCACTTTAGCAGTGCACCGATGTTGAAGACAAGAACAACCTTGTAGGTGTATGAGTAGTGTATGAGTACTGAGCTCCTTTGATACTCCAGAATATTATAATAAAAATTAATGGAACAACTATTGAATGTATAACTACAAGTGCAGAAGTGAATCTTTTTTGCTGAAAGTTTCCATAACTACCATAAATAACCTATAGGGATAAAATAATCTATTTCATTCATATTTAAACATTTTAAAATATTATAGCCATAATTATTTTTATATAAATACATTCATTATAAAACTTTGCTATTTTGGACTAAATCCAAGGATATTTGTAATAAGAGGAATTCATGCAGCCAAAAAATAGCATACTATAGAGACTTCATTGCAGTTATATTTTAAATTTCAATACAATAGAATAGCAAAAGTAATTAACTTATTAATCAAGTAAATGAAAATGCCACATTTGTATTCTTTCTGTAAACAAACAACCTGAACATCCTGCTCATTTTTTTCAACTATTTACTTGGTATTAGTTAAATTGAATCAGAAATTGGTACACATTAATTATCTGCATCTCTCCCAAAGCTCCTTATATAGAAGCAATGCTACGTTTCTCCAATAAACCTTTAAACAATGTCCTGGACTGATTTTAAAATCCATGCAGGTAATAAATAAAATATTTGTTAATCTTCATACTTCTTAGTTTTCCCTCAGGTTAATAGGCAGCTATTGCCATAGGATGTTGTAAATGTCAAACTACCCTATTTTCCAGCATACTACTCTTTTTGTAGCACCCTATAATGTTCCAGCTCCCAGTTTATCATCCTCATTATGACATAAAAGCAAAAAATAACTCATTAAGAAGGAACTTGTAGCCGGGCGTGGTGGCGCAAGCTTGTAATCCCAGTACTTTGGGAGGCGGAGACCAGAGGATCCGGGTTCGCTGCCAGCCTCAGCTCTCTCTCTCTCTCTTTTTCTCTCTCTCTCTTTCTACTTAGTGAGGCTCTCCGCAATTTCGTGAGACCTGGTTTCAAAATAAAGTAAAAAAAAAAATAGGGCCACGGGTGTAGCGCGGAGGTAGAACGCCCCTGCGTTCAATCCCCGGTACCGCAAAAAAAAAAAAAAAGAAGGAACTTGTCACTGCTAATGAAACAGGTATGTAGAGAATAAGTTCAAATAAAGAAAGTGAAATAATACAATTAATCTTGAGCCACACTTACCTTGACTTGTGGTATTGACACACAAGATATTAACTATATTTACTGTATTTATTTCCAACAGTGTTAAAAACATAGCTGTACTTATGCTATATTTACCTTCATTTCTTGCTACAGTTGTTTTTAAAGAAAGGAAATACCACAAGTATCTTTTATACTTCATATTAGACAAACATTGGACAAAACACTGAAAGTTATTATAAATATGACTTAAATAAATAAAATAGGGTATATTGAATTTCTATGTGATTATAGTCATTTATCAGAATAATAGAGCAATTTTTATAGGAAGAATATTTCATATACATCACCATTGTGTTATAATTATGTAAGTTGGCTGGGTGTGGTGGCGCACGCTTGTAATCGCAGTACTTTGGGAGGCGGAGACCGGAGGATCCGGGTTCGCGGCCAGCCTCTGCTCTCTCCCTGTCTCTCTCTCTCTCTCTCTTTCTCTCTCTCTCTCCTAAGTGAGGGCCTCCGCTACTTCATGAGGCCCGGTTTCCAAATAAAGTATAAAAAAAAATAGGGCCAGGGGCGTAGCGCTGAGGTAGAACGCCCCTGCGTTCAATCCCTGGTACTGGAAAAAAAAAATTATGTAAGTTGAAGTCATCATGAGATCAGTCTATTTTTTATTTTTAATTTCTTTCCTTATTGACAATTTATTTTGAGGGTCAAGCATTGCAATACATGAAAATTTATAGCATCACCATTCACAAATCATGATAAAATGTTTTAAACTGTCATGTAATAATATTTCTTTGAGAAGGATACCACTTGTTTAAATAATATTTATAAGGTGCCTTTCAAGTGTGCGCTGAATGTCATAAATATGCAAAGAGGAAGACTAAGTCTTAAACCTTAATCTTATTACTTCCTGTGTCTTAAAGTTTTCTCATTGTCTTATTGGGCCATATTGCCATATTAAGTTTATTTTTGTTCTATTGAACTAAAATTTGCCTATGATAAATTTATGTAAACAGTTCAATAAGTAACCACCACATTGAAATGACTTAATAAATTTTCTTTCATCTCTTTCCAGTTAATCCTTTTCCTAAATACCATATGAAATCACCATTCTGATTTCTATTATCACACCTTAGTTTTATCTGTTCTAGAACATCAAATAAATAGACGGCTAGAGAATGTGTTGTTTTTTGTATGAAAAAGTACAGTAGCATTCTACTCTGTGGGTATACCACAATCTGTATCTAAAACTGCTCATTTCAAAACAGAAATGCTAAGAAATGCATTTGTAAGAAGAGGAGGAAACTTGGCTGTCAGTAAAGTGTGCAAGAAGGTGTTGAAGTCACCTCATTGTTTCTTTGGGACTAAGGACATAATTACTTAACTCCAGGAATCAAATGGGTATATATGGTGGGTTGTTTGAGTGTCTGAGAAAAATTTAGCTTCACATTTAATATTTGACTCTTAAATTAAAAATTACTAATAATTTTATGTAATGTCCTTGTAAATTATTTATTCATTATTTTAGTAATACTTTTCTAATTTATTTCATCAAGAAAATGCATTTTGGAAAGTCTGCTCTGTATCAAAATATATTTACACTAACTTTCTACTCCTTTCTCTTTTGTTTGTGATCTATAAATTAAAAATATTTCCAAAAATAAAATTGTGACTAGCAAACTAATGTAGCCTATGCAAGTTATGAAACAATTGCAGAAAGGTATTTCAGAACTTGTAATTCATTCTAAATAACATAGAGAGTTAAAAAACACAATTTTTATGGAGAAATTTATGGAGTTGATAAATACTACTTATTTATCTCAGAAGATTATTAAATTTATTTGGCTGTACCATGTGTTAATATTTTTCTCTTTCTTCTAAATTTCATAGGCTTTCAGAAACACCATAATGAAAATATGCACCTCTCACAGGTATATTTATTGATATGAAAATAGAAGATACTATGATCCTAATAAATGTCTATATACCTTAGAATATCTAGCAACTATATTAGTATACATTAAATTAATTTTGAAATAAAAGTGATAATGTAAACATTTAAGAAGAGCCCAGAAATATTTTGGAATACGATCTAATTGCAATATTTGCTTCTTTTAAAATAATTTTAGCCATTCAAATTGAATCTAATTTCCTAGTCTCTGACAAAAGAAAAGTGTTTACACTCAATTTTGTAGTAAGACATGAGGGATTTCATGTGGAGAAGAAATTATTTCAAATTCCTGTAAAGTATAAGGTTGCTAGAATATGCAGTTCATTCTATTTGTAACACATATGTATTCATCAACATCAAAATTCTACAGGCTATCTGAAGAGTGCTAATAATAGACAATTTTACACCATAGCCACTATTTCTTGTGCATTATTTAAAAAGAACATTAATTTGTTTATTATATATAAGAATATATGTATGTATGATGATATTTTATGTTGATATTTGATGTTTTATGTTGCTTATTAATTCTTTGAGAAAATATTTTTGAGCACATATTATATTCTAGACACTGTTCAAGAGACTGAGAATAAAACAAAGCAGAAGACAAAAAATATGATATGATTAGTGATATGAGTTATGGGAAAAACTAAGCAGAGTCAGAGACATAGGAAGGGTCTGGGGTGGGAGAATCAGTTTACTTTATACAGGGGAGTAAACACGTATCCTCAACAAGTGGTTTTTGAGCAAAGAATTTGAAGAAAGAGAGCCAATGCTTTAATAAGAAAAGTTATCTATAACCAGTCCAAAGCCCCTGTAGTACTCCATGCTTGCCATACTGAAAGACTGAAAGAAGTGAAATGAACATGGGAAAGAATGAGACTGAAAGTGATGAATAAGAGAGCATGTAGAAAGAAATAAGAGAAGAGAGAGTCAAGTTGACCTAAGAAACTAGATGCATGAAGCTACCATTAACTGATATCAGAAAGGGTGAAGATGAAGTAGGTTGGAGCTATTCAAGTGAAGAGTTCTAAGTTAGGTTTATTCAACTTGAGATGCAATTAGACAACCCAGTGGAGATGTTGAAGTAGGTACACAGCGTGGGATACAAGAAAGAAGTATGGGCTGGAAATAAAAATGTAATGATCACTATCAAGCATTCTAAGTCTTTTCTCCAGTGTATGTTTTTGGCTCCTTTGTCTGTCAAAAATCAATTGGCTGTAATTGTGTGGATTTGTTTCTGAAACTTCTATTCTGCTACATTAGTCTATGCTTCTGCTATTGTGCCAGTACTGTGCTGTTTTTATTACCATGGCTCTGTAGTATAGTTTGAAGTCAGGTATTGTGATGCCTCCTGCATGGTTCTTATTGATGAGAACTACTTTTGCTATTCTGGGTATTTTGTTGTTCTGAATGAATTTTTTTTATTGGTGCATTTTATTGATACATCTTGATGATTTTCAGAGTGGTAGAAATATACATGCACACATCGGTCAATTATCCCTCCCCTGATTCCCACTCCGATTTTCTCCCCCTTCCCTCCTTCTCATGCTTAGCATAGTAGTTGACTTTGATAAGTTTGTGTATGTACATCCTGTGCATTAGGGTGTTTCTCTCTCTCCCCCCCTCCCATCTCCCTCAGTTAGGTTGCCTTCTTTACTCATCGAAGGTTTTCTCCAACTCTGTCTGAAGTCCCTCTATGCCCTATTCTCCCTAGCTTCCACATATTAGGGAGAGCATCTGACTTTTCACTTTTTGTGTCTGACTAATCTCACTTAGGATAATGTTCTCTATTTCTGTCCATTTCCCTGCAAATGATGCAATTTTGTTCTTCTTTATGGCTGCCTAAAATTCCATTGTGTACATATCCCACAGCTTTTTAATCCACTCATCTGTTGATGGATATCTTGGCTGGTTCCATAGTTTGGCAATCATGAATTGTGCAGCTGCAAACACAGATACACAAGTGTTAGTCTGGTAGTTTGGTTTCCATTCTTTTGGGTAGATACCTAGAAGTGGTATAGCTGGGTCATATGGTATGGAATATTCACTAATTTAATAAGGTCATTATTCACAGACACAGAAAAGTCAGTCCTTAAATTCATTTGGAACAACAAAAAACCCAGAATAGCCAAAGTAGTTCTCAGCAACAAGAACCATGCAGGAGGCATCACAATACATGATTTCAAACTATACTCCAGAGCCATAATAATAAAAACAGCATGGTACTGGCACAATAGCAGAAGCATAGAGCAGTGGAGCAGAATAGAAGACTGAGAAACAAATCTGCACACTTACAGCCAATTGATTTTTGACAAAGGAGCCAAAAGCATACACTGGAAAAAAAGATAGCCTCTTCAACAAATGGTGTTGACAAAACTGGTTAACCATATGCAGAAAAATGGAAATAAATCCCACTGTCTCACGCTGCACAAGAGTCAATTCAAGATGGATCAAAGACCTAGAAATCAGACCAGAGACATTGCAGCTACTTGAAGAGGGCATAGGTCCAACACTTCAAAACATAGGCACAGGCAAAAACTTCCTCAATAAGACCCCAAAGGCACAAGAAGTTAAAATGAGGATCAATACATGGGATTGCATTAAATTGAAGAACTTCTGCACAGCAAAGGAAACTATCAAGAACCTCAAGAGAGAGCCAACAGAATTAGAGAAGATCTTTGCCAGCTACTCTTCTGATAGAGGACTAATATCTAGAATATATAGAGAACTCAAGAAACTCACCACTAAAAAAATAAACAACCCAATAAAAACTGGGCTAGTGAACTAAATAGATGCTTCACAAAAGAAGAAATACGACAAATGGCCAATAAATGCATGAAAAAATGTTCAACATCATGAGCAATCAAAGAGATGCAAATCAAAACTACCCTGAGATTTCACCTAACCGCAATTAGAATGGCAATCATTAAAAATACATACCACAACAAATGCTGGAGAGGATGTGGAGAAATAGGAACTCTAATACAATGTTGGTGGGATTGCAAATTAGTGCAACCACTTTGGAATACAGTGTGGAGAATCCTCAGAAGACTGGGAATGAACCTACCAAAGGAATTTAAAGACTGATTTTTCTATTTCTATGAAGAATTACCATGATAATTTAATGTGTATTGCATCGAAACTGTAGCTCACTTTTGAAAGAATGGCTATTTTGATGATATTTATTCTGCCTCTACAAGAGCATGGGAGGTCTTTCCATCTTCTAAGATCTTCTTCAATTTCTTTTTCAATGTTTTATAATTTTCTTTGTAGAGGTCTTTTAGTTCCTTAGTAAGATTTATTTCTAAGTATTTTATTGTTTGGGGGATATCGTGAGTGGGAATGTTTTCTGGATTTCTTTTTCAGTGGATTTATGGTTGGCATACAGAAAAGCTTCTGATTTTTTAAGATCGTCTTTGTATCCTGACACTTTGCTGAATTTGTTGATCAGTTCTATGAGCCTTTTGGTTGAGTTTGTTGGGTCTTCTAAGTATAATATCATGTTATCTGCAAATAGAGATAGTTTCAGTTTTTCTTTTCCTATTTGCACTCCTTTGATTTCCCTCTTCTTGCCTTATTGCTCTTCAACAAATGATGTTGGCAAAACTGGTTAACCACATGGAGAAAAATGGAAATAAATCCCACTTTCTTTTTTTTTTTTTTTGCGGTACCGGGAATTGAATCTAGGGGCATTCTACCTCCGCGCTACACCCCCGGCCCTATTTTTTATACTTTATTTTGAAACCGGGTCTCACGAAGTTGTGGAGGGCCTCACTAAGTAGAGAGAGACAGAGAGACAGAGAGAGAGAGAGAGAGAAAGAGAGAGAGAGCTGAGGTTGGCCACGAACCTGGATCCTCCGGTCTCCGCCTCTCAAAGTACTGGGATTACAAGCGTGCGGCACCAGGCCTGGCCTTAAATCCCACTTTCTCGCTGTGCACAAGAGTCAATTCATAATGGATCAAAGACCTGGAAATTAGAACAGAGACATTGTAGTTACTTGAAGAGGGCATAGGACTAACACTCCAACACATTGGCACAGGTAAAAACTTCCTCAACAAGACCCCAAAAGCACAAGAAATTAAAATGAGGATCAATACTTGGGATTGCATTAAACTGAAGAGCTTCTGTGCAGAAAAGGAAACTATCAAGAACTTCAAGAGAGAGCTGACAGAATGGGAAAAGAATTTTGCCAGCTACTCCTCTGATAGAGGACCCATATCTAGAATATACAGGGAACTCAAGAAACTCACCGCTAACAAAACAACCCAATCAAAAAAATGGACAGGCGAACTAAATAGATGCTTCACAAAAGAAGAAATACAAATGGCCAATAAATGTATGAAAAATGTTCAACATCATTAACAATCAGAGAGATGCAAACCAAAACTACCCTGAGATTTCACCTAACCCCAATTAGAATGGCAGTCATTAAAAACACAAACAATAAATGCTGGCGAGGATGTGGAGATGTAGGAACACTAATGCATTTTTGGTGGGATTGCAAATTAGTGCAACCACTTTGGAAAACAATGTGGAGGATCTTCAGAAGAATGGGAATGAACCTACCATATGACCCAGCAATACCACTCCTGGGTATCTACCCAGAAGAATGGAAACCAAACTACCAGACTAATGCATGTGGATCTATGTTTATAGGTGCACAATTCACAATTGCCAAACTATGCAACCAGCCAATATGTGGATCAACAGATGAGTGGATTACAAAACTATGGAATAATTACACAGTGGAATTTTATGCATCCATAAAGAACAAAATTATGTAATTTTCAGGGAAATGGATGGAATTAGAAAACATTAAGCTAAGTGAGATTAGCCAGTCACAAAAAGTGAAAAATTGGATGCTCTCCCTAATATATGGAAGCTAGGGAGGAAATGGGACATAGGAGGGACTCCAGACAAAGATGGAGAAAACCTTAGATGAGTAAAGAAGGTGACCTAACTGAGGGAGATGGGAGGGGGAAGAGGGAAACACCCTAATGCACAGGATGTTCATACACAGACTTATCAAAGTCAATAACTATGCTGATCACTAGAAGGAGGGAAAGGGGAGGGAATGGGTGGAAATTGGGGGAGGGCTAAATGAGTGCTGTGTGTGTGTCTGCCTCTACCACCCTGAACTTCATCAAGATGTATAATTACAATATACCAATAAATAAAATAAGAATTTTAAGTCTTGAAAATAAATAAACTTACTAGACAGGATAAGTAAGAAACAAAAGAGATCGCCAAAATCTGAACCATAGTTCAGAGACCATTGTTTAGAGACTGAGAAGATGGGGAGAATAAGTCGTAAGACCTGGAGAGGTCTAAAGGTGAAAATTGTCAGAAGACCAATCAGCAGGGACTCTGGCTTGGCTAGAGGACTGGTAACACCTGCAAATCAATACCCTGATAAGATGTAAGACAGTCCCCCAAAATGCCTCAGTCCCACCCTCCAATCTCCTCCTTTTTTATTACAAGTGTTGATCCTCATGGGAATGCAGAAGGGCAGAATGCTCAGTTGAAGCAGCCCATAGAAGTTTATCTTCTGGGACATATCAGGTAAATGAGAAAATAATTGATCTATAGGGGGAAGAAAGTAGGTTGACTTAACCAGAGTTTGTTAGGTTTCTAGCAAGTATGATGAAGGAAGAGAGAAGAAGAAAATTGAAGATACATACAATAAATTAATAATAATGGAATATGCAATCTGGTTAGAGAGAAATCCTGAACAAATGGATTTAGGATAGTTAAAAGAAGTAATATTAAAAAATTACAGGTCCTGGGAAATTGAAGAACCTTTGGAGCCAGGCTGCTCTAAAGGGTGATAAGGAAAGAAGGAAGATGATGACCAGAGAGTGAAATGCTTAAAATGCTTGAAATTATATCCCAGATGCAGTTGTTAAGATCAATGGGAGAATCACAAAAGTGTGTGGCTGAGGAGGATCAGAGAAAAAAATAATTAGAGAAAAAGAATTCCAAGATAGCAATGAGAGTACTGAAGGGATCAGCCATGTGAAAATTGAAACCATCAGGAATCAAGGCAGTCGTAGTGGAATGAATCCCTGGTCAGTTTATATGTTGAATAGAGGGAAATGATATGAAAAAATTGATAATGACCAGACAAGAACAAAGAAGAACACAGGATGGCACAGGCTGATACAGTAAACATCAAAGCTAAGCATTTTCAGGCAGGAGGGGATTTAAATGATCTGGAAAGTGCAACAAAAATTAAGTGGACCATATTTCACTGACCAGTATAACCAGTGTGAGAAATAGGAGACAGCACATATGAACATAAGGCAGGAAGCAAAGGTTACAGATTATGCTACTGATAGGTGGTGAATTCCAGAGGCCAAAGTTGGAGGTTTTGTGGAGATGGTGTAGATTGAAATATGACATGTGGAGAGTTAAAGGGTGTTATTAGGACTGTTGGGTTTGGGGTATCTTAGGGGAATAAGACAAAACAAAGATGTAGTTCAGGAAAGACTTAGTAAAAATGATGTCTCAGCTATGATTTGAAGTGAGAGTATGTGTCTGGGGATAGAGAGAAAGAGGATATTTTCTTGCAAGAATCTAACTCTTCCTCACGCTGGAGTGGAGGCCAAGAGTAGTGCTGACTGATTAAAAATGAGATAATTATGGGCATCTCTTTATTAACAAATAAATGCAGGAGCATGTACATGTATATGTTTTTCATGTATTCCTTTTATTATTTTCATAATTATGTCACACTAGCAATATGAAGAAAAAAATCAGTATCAGATTATTCAGGAATATTTTCAGACTGGATAGGGGTATTGTTTAGGTCATATTTTGAATGTTTTTCTTAGAAATATTCTGTAAAGAACAAATGCTTTTATTACTTATTGACCTTTTTATATGTGATATTTTAAACAATAAACATCACAACATATGCATTATGCGTCTAGAGGAAATAATCTAGTACATACTTCTGATATAATTGTTTTTGGAAAGGGGAATCAGAAGTAGATTTCTCATTGGCAAGAAGTCATGGAGAGGAATCACTGTAACAGCGGGTGCCTTGGTCAGGCAGGGCAAGCTATCTGTCTCACTGATGCTCTGTGTCCCGAATAGACACTTAATTTTCTCAGAAAAAAGCCTAGGGAAACACTAATAGCAGTGAAGTCACATCATAGACCAGGATGATCACCACAATACTATATGTCACCAGTCATATCTACTCTCAATATCTGGATTCCCAGATGTTGAGACTAGATGAACTAGGAACAGAAATAGAACTATGAAAATATGGAGCAAGTGGGTTTTTATGGAATAGAAAGTAAGATTGTGGTGGGATGGAGTGTTGCCATCACACACACAAATAGAATAAATATGTATATTTTTTCTTAATTTGAAGTGTTGCTCTTGAACTGTGCAGTTGACAGCAAAGATTTGGACAAACTGGTCTGAAAGCCATTCTGCATCCAGAAACTGCCAACTCTCTGTTCCTGTTGGACTTTTTTGAGGGAGCAGGGTGGGAGAATAATGGGTAGGGAGGAGAGTTTGGGACTTTCCTTATCTAAAGATAGAGAATTGGGACAGGTAACTGTTGTATTTATATATTTACTTTGTAATTGTTCTTAATCTTTAATTCAACTCCAAGAAAAAGAATGTTATAGTCTATTATCTAGGAAAGGAGTTTAGTAATTTCACTGTCCACTCTTGCTGTAACACTTTATAGTAGTAAACACATCGATGAATTGATTAGGTTTGACTGTGTGTATTTTATTACAAAATTAACATTCATTTTCTTATCACCCACTTTTGATTTTTATTATAGTACTTATTACCCATGGAGCTTATCTTCCTCAGTTATAATTTTACTTGTTTACAGTCTATTTCCTCCCAAGTGGGAATAATGCAGAGGTCCTTGTTCACTCTTGTTAGCACTGTGTTTAGAGTTTGGAATGAAATGAGAGGCAATGAATTGATGAATGCATGAGTGCTGTGTTTTCAAATTTTTCATCTAAAAGTATCATCAAGGAGCATATGCACTGGGCAAGACTTCCTTCAAGAAACATTTTCCACAAAGATTTAGCTCTTTACTGCTCTATATTTTTGAAAATGATTCTACTATAACATAATTCAATTAGGCGTAAACCTTTGAAATACTTTTATAAGGAATCCAACCCCACACACATGTAAAATATAAAGGTGGAAAGCACAGATTTGAAAATGCCACTATATTATAAAAGAAGTTTATGTATAGATGATTTTATATCAATTTTTGTCTTAATAAATCATTTCCAGATATACCTTGGGAATTTTTGAATTACTTCATAAATATTTCTAAACAGAAAATAATTATTATTAAATCCTTTAAATGTTCTTTTCTGTTGAATTCAGAGATAAAACAGTAGGGTCTATTTTAATACTCTGATTCCCATTCTAAAAAATTTATTTCCCCAAATTTACTTCAATTCATCCTACAAAATATACTTAATTCTGTTAGTTATCACATGATCATTAGTGACTACTAAAGATATACTTGGTTTATATGAAAATGCACAATATCTTTCAAAATAGAAAACTTTTTTTTGCGGTACTGGGGATGGAACCCAGGGGCATTCTACCTCCGTGCTACACCCCCGGCCCTATTTTTTTATACTTTATTTTGAAACCGGGTCCCACGAAGTTGTGGAGGGCCTCACTAAGTAGAGAGAGAAAGAGAGAGACAGGGAGAGAGAGAGAGAGAGAGAGAGAGAGAGAGAGAGCTGAGGCTGGCTGCCAACCCAGATCCTCCGGTCTCCACCTCCCAAAGTACTGGGATTACAAGTGTGCGTCACCATGCCCGGCAATGGAAAACTATTTTAGGGGATTAAAGATGGCAGAATAGAGGAAGACACTGTGTTTTAGTTATGCCAAGACTTGGAACTCAACCAGTGGGAAGACTGCTTCTTGGTAAGAGGAGAAGAGCAATCAGAACTCAATGGAAGCAATACAGTCGAAACATGGTTGAATTGGATGCCTCAGAGAGTAAAGAACTGAAAAGAACTCCAGGGATCTCATCTGGTGAGCAGAGAGTGGAGTCTGGCACTACCTTGACGAACTCACCCTGGGGCTGGTGGCTGCCAGGACCCAGCAGCTCTCAGAGAGCAACTCCAGCAAAGAAGAAGCAGAAACTTGTTGAGCCAGTGATTGCAGAAAACCATTTGCAACTGCAAAATAAAAATAAGAAAGTAATTGCATTCTTCTCTCCATGCTCAAGTACCTCAAGACTGCAACTCCACATGCGGCTAGGCCAAACCACCCAATGTACTCCTGCAGTTGTAGCTGAATTGGGACTAAAAAATGATAGAACCTTCCTACAGAGACTCCAGTGGCTACCTCCTGACTTGTCAAGACCACTGGGAATCTACACACCAACCAGCCAAAGTGCCCAGTGAACTCCTGTTGTTGCAGATGGACCCCTCCCTTCCTTCAGGGACCTGAACAGTGAGTGGCATTTGTCAAGATCATGAGTTTACAAACAATCCCAGCCGGAGCCTGTGTAGCCTACAGGGTTTTGTGGGACAACAAAAAGAACTGTGGGTCTGTGCATTTGTAAATCATCCCCTGTGGAGGAGAGGGTGGGGGCTACAGAAACAAGAAATAGCAAACAGTCTCTAAGGACTATTCCAGTTCCCCAGTGTCCCCTGGGCAGGTTTTACAAAAGAGAGAGCCTACAGAATGGGAAATCTTTGCCAGCTATCCCTCTGATAGAGTACTAATATCTAGAATATATAAAGAAACTAAAATGTATCTCTTCACTCATAAATGGCTGTCCTTTTAGGATGGAGGGACTGCCTGTTAAAATCTTAGTGGGGATACAAAAGGGACTCCAGACAATAGTGGAGAAGCCTCAGCGGAGTCAGGGAAGGGGTCTAATGGAAGGGGAAGGGGAAGAATAAATTTCATTAATGGAATTACTACCATCAACCATGTGTACAGTATTAGGAGGAGGGGAGGCGGGGGGGTTCACCAAGTGCTGTGTGCATGTATGTTACTGTCAACTTGATTTTCATTGTCATATGAGACTATAATGCACTAATAAAAGCACATAAAAATAAAAATCAATATAAACATTAAAAATCTGCCTTATTCTTACCATAAAAAAACAAGCCCTCTCCATTACAAAGGTTGAATTAACTAGAGAAGGCTAAGTATTGAAACAAACAACTTCAAAATCTTAATAGTTAATGAAAATAAAAGTATATTTTTCATACAGGCCATAGTCCAATGTAGTTGGTTGTATTCCACAGGGTGCTCACGGACCCAGGATATTTTATCATTTTATTCTATCATCTTCCAGTGCTTTTGTAGTTGTCTTTAATTCTACCTACCTCTTATTGCCAAGAACTGAGACATCCCCTTATTCAGAAAATAGAGATCAGGATACAATTTGGTCAAGTGCATAAGTGTTTGGAATCTTTGTCCCAGAAGCTTAGGTAGTGATATATTTAGATAAGGCTGGACAGAAACACCTAGGTGGAATAAAATAAAAGCCACATATTGGGGCCAATGATTCAGAATTAGTGATTCATGGATGAGAGTGTATTTGTGCTTTGTTTGGGATGATTCTTCAGCATCCGAGCCTGTTTTGGCCCACAGTAGGAGCTCACAAAAAGTTTAATAAATTAATCCATGTATAGTAAGAGGTAACAAAATTAACACAAAGATGTACATGGGCTATGTACAATGAAATATTATTTGAAATTTGTGATTATTAGTTATCTATATGTTTAATTATTATGTAACCTATAAGGGTGAAAAGGTTTGTTATATACTGAACAAATGAACATTTTCTGAGTTTTATTTGATTGCAAGAATATAAAAATGTGCTTAGTCTTTCTAAAAAAAATCTTGGGTGTAGTATAAGATGGAAGCAAAGTCTTTAAAGGTTTTGGATGCTTGCCTATAGAATGTGCTGTTTAAAAATGATGAAATGGATACATTAGTAATCAAAATGTGGAAGTAGAAGTGGTAGTCTCACTATTGCAAGCAGTGACAATGACATAAACACCAAAATTCTCTCTCTCTCTCCCTCTTTATGATCCAATGCCATGAGGTTCTACTGTATTATAAGTTTGTATGTGTGTGTGGAGGGGCGATTTCCCCAAGAATCACAACCATTGGGAATTACAAAATTATGTATTTGCAGGAAAACAAATAGAACCAGAAACATTGTGCTAAGTGAAGTCAGCCAGTTTCAGAGAGTCAAGAGTCATGTTTTCTCTTGTATGTGGAAGTTAGAAAATATGGAGAAAGGGGACTCCATAAAAATGAGGACAAGGACAAATCGAATAGTGGAGGGAGATCAGGGGAGGGAGGAGAAGCGGGGAAAATTGAGGCTTGAGGAAGGAAACAGACTGAATAATGTTATGTTCATATATAAAGACATCACTACCAATCTCACTATCAGGTTCAGGTAGGGAGAAGGGGGGTAGCAGGGTGGGAAGTGGAGGAAAATACACCTGGAGATGTTGTGTGCATTTATGAATGTATCACTTTGAATCTCACTATTATGTCTATTACATTGCACCAATAACATTCTAAAAATATATACATATATTGGAAATTTGCACAAAAATATATATGCATTCTTGATTTAAAAAATAAGTAAATTGGAAATCTGTACTTTCATCAACCTTGTCTTTGTTGTATATATTTGTTTGTATCATGCTTTAATTATTTTCTCTATTCCATTTCTACTTTTTATATAATGTATATGTGGCAGTTAATGTTATAATTTACTTCCTGGCTACAAAATAAGAGAATTATGCCAGAAAGAGAAATGAATTGATTATCTCCCAGAGATGAATCTCTTCACCAATGAGGCACCTTCTGCGTATGTGACATATAGTAATTTTTTTCCCATAGGAGGATGTTGTTTGAGAGCTTAAATAAGGAAAAAAAGGATGATATGAATATTGACTTTCCAAAGGAAAAGTGAAGATTTCTCCCCTTGACCCCTTCAAGTTCTATATAATATGCTTTACTGAGCCTAGGAAGCCAAAAATAGCATCTTATGGAATCCCGTGGGATGCATGTTTTACTTGAGGCTGTGTTTCTGCTGAACAGATTTACCTGTGGGAGGCAGAACATATCTTGAAGACAAGGCTGTACTGCTGCTTGCAAGCAGGGTCAAGACAGCCTGTGATTTTTCTCATTCTGCAGAAGCTAAGGTTCCTCCAGGTGACATTCAGCTTATTGGGTTTTGAATTTATAAGATGTCTTTGAGATGGCTTGGATGGAACCAGAGAGTTGATGTGAGAGCCATCATAGGTAGCAAAATCACCTCAACTTCCTCATCACAGAAGAAAGAGAGCTCCCGATGGAGGCCAGTTTTGTGATTGACATCCCTCAAATCTTCCCTCAAAGCTAGCATAGAATCTGTTTCCTTAGACTTGCTCACAATTTTGCAAGAACTGAATGCATGTGTGAGAGACTTTCTTTTAAAATACCCAAAGTGATTTCTGTCTTTGGCATCTGAGTTCTTCACAGTAAATATTTTTAAGTTGCAAATGCATCTTTTTAAAATCACATATATCTGGATTTAAAAAAAATCAATCTCACAATTTGTCTTTTAACAATTTGTTTATTCAATTTATACTCATTGTGGTGACATTTGCCCTTTCTATCTTTAAAATTTTGTAATATTTTTCTACTTTTTCTTTACTTTTTTGCTTTTTCTGGGATTAAAATGTTATTTATTAGAGTGGTCCTTTTTAATTCCATTTTCCTCTCTACTTGTTAGGAAGTTAAACAATTTTATATTTTCTCCATTAGTAATTACTTTTTGAAACTCATTCAATTAATTGTATTTTAGGCCATATCATTTTAGATTCCCAGTGCTTCATTCTGGATTAAGTAAAGGATTAGTTTTAGCTTATCCTTTTCCAATTTGTGTATCTCACAAATTTTAAGCAAAACATATTTTCATTACAATTTATTCCACTTTTTAAAACCATGTAATTCTTATTGTTTAAAAATTTATGTATTGTTAGAAATACATTGTCATATCACCTATTATATGAGTATTTTACACATATCTTTCTCTTGTTTTCAGTTTAATTCTATTGTCAGAAAACATTCTTTGTATATTTTCTATTATTTTTAAATTTTTAAAATTTTTATTGGTGCAATGCTACACATTTTAGTTAGATTCAAAGTTATACATTCATATACACACATAATATCTCTTGGTATATTTCTCTCTGCATCCCACCCTGCCATGTATATGCTAGTGATATTGGTATTAATAACTTCAGAGATGAACATATTTGGTCTAGATCCTTCCTCAAGCCTCTTTTCTCCTTTCTCTCCTCCCTCCCCTGATTCCCTTCCACTGTTTTACTGGTATCTACCCTCATTTTCCTGAAGTCCCTTTTTATAGCTTCCACATATGAAATAGAACATGTAGTCCTTAGTTTTCTGAGTCTGGCTAATCTCACTTAACATGAATCTCCTCTGGTAGAGGACTAATATACGAAATATAAAAAGAACTCAGAAAACTTAACAACAAAAATCAATAAATGGACAATTGAATTATACACTTAAAAGAAGAAATACAAATAGCCAACAAATATGTGAAAAAATTCAAGAGCATTAGCACTTGAAGAAATGCAAATCAAATCTACACCAAGATTCTCTCTAACTCTAGTTAGAAAGGCAATCATCACGAATGCAAGCAATAACATATGCATTTATTCTTCCATACTCCAATCAGCTTGTTGAAGTTCCAATATAAACTTGTTCCCATTTCGATTCATTTTGTATTGATTAATATGAGAACTGACACATGTTAAATTGCATTTCTCCCTATGAAATTTATTGAATTGCCTCCATAAAGGTCATGCATTTTTGTTATATAAAAGAGCAAGTATTTTTATTTTTGTTATTAATATAATAATGGAATTTAATTTTATATTATATTTTACAATTTGTAATTCCTTGAATGTAGAAAATCTATTGATTTTTTTCAGGTAGGTCTCACAAAATTGTTTAAAATGACATTCTCTTAAACTGTGTACAATTTGTGGGGGTTTTAAATTTATAAAACATATTGAATCATTCTTCTCAATTGGTTTACTTTGTTTTAAACACATTCTATTTTATGCCTATTTTTATTTACAAAACTTTTGCACATTTCTTCTACATGTATACATGTACTCTCTTTTGCTTGTCTATGGATAGCAGACTTGTAAGTTCTTAGTATTCTGCTGTACTTCTGGGCCTGCAGTATCTCCAGGCAGGAATGGCAAGAGTTTATCATTTCTATAAAATGTAGACCAGGGACATGGTGGCAGTGGCTGCAGAATATTTAATTGGGTTGTTTGAGATTGCTAAGCAGGAAAGCCAGGCTAGTTCCCTGTGTACCAGTAGAAGATGAAGGTTCCTTTTGGCAGACTTGCTAGTTCTTCTCGTTTCTGACATGCTACTTTTACCTTTTAATGTGTAGCAAAGTACTTCTCTGCTACTGTGTATTTCCTTTATCTGAAAATTGATGAGGAAGCCCATTATTCCATTTGTTTATTAACATTCCAGTTCCTTTTGTAAGAGTTGCATAGTCACATTGCTTGTTAGTTTTCCATTTTATTTAATGATCTGTTTAATATTCTGACTTTTAGACATGGCAGTAGCTCTTTCTAACCTGGTACTAATCTTCATGTTATCCTTCCTTCATCAGAAATCTTTGCATCTGTCCATTTCATTTGGATGCCCAATTTAAGAAAGTGTTTCCCCACCTGGGTCACAGTCATGTTTCAGAATTTTCTCCCATGGACTCCATATTTTAGACTCTTTCTCATTTAGTCCTTAATCGTTTGAGTTAGCTACATTTTACTTTAAATACAATGTGAAAAATAAATTCTCCAGATAAAAAAGAAAAATCCTAACAGTAGCTTTCAAATAATCCACTTCTGTAGTATTCCCTAGCCTAACCCATTTTATAATACACTTAGGCTCCATTTGTAAGATTTATATTATATTATGTTTTGCTTAAATGTTTTCTTTCTACTGGAATATTTTATGTCATTTAAATAAATATTACTTTGAATTAGATCCTAATATCTACATGGAACGTCTTCCCTATGTGTGCTTTTTCACCATTGTTCTGGTTCTCCTTGGACATTAATTCTCCCATACTTTCAATCGGCTTGTCAAATTTCCAATATAAACCTGTTCCCATTTTGATTAGCTTTGTATTGATTAATATGAGAACTGACATATGTTAAATTGCATTTCTCCCTATGAAGATTTCCTCACTTATTGAATTCATTCCATAAAAGTCATACATTTTTGTTATATAAAACAGCAAGTATTTTTTATTTTTTGTTACTAATATAATGATAGCATTCTTTTTTATTTTATAATTTATAATTCCTAGTATGTAGAAAAGCTATTGAATTTTTCATGTAGATCAGACAAAATTTTTGAAAATAACATATTTTCAGCTTGATTTATCATGTTGATAATGATGCTGTATTAATCAGGGTTCTCCAGAAAAGCAGAATGAATAGGAGAGAAAGAGTACATAGATTAATAGATGGAGAGAGAGGCAAATTATATATAAGTGCACCCTTTGTAATATTTAATATATGTATATATAAGATATTAAATATATAAGCTTAATATATACTGCCATAAACATCTTCATATCTATGCATAAAAGAATTGGTTCACATACTTGTGGTAAGTGGAAAGACTTAAGTCCATAGCGCAGGCTGGAAACTCAGTCAAGATTTCTATGCTGAAGTCTTGAGGTAGAATTCTTCTTCCCCTATGCATGGTTTTTGCTCTTAAGGTCTTTGATGGATTAACTGAGGCCACCAACATTATCCATAATAATTTATTTTAATTAAAGTGAACTGATTTGGGGCATTAATAACATTTAAAAATACCATCATATCAACATTCAGACTAGTGTTTGACCAAACAACCAGGCACCATAGACCAGCCAAGTCAACATATAAAATTAATAATTATATAGACTCTCGACAAACTAATTTTGACAATATTTCCCTTATAATTTGTCTAGCTTACAAACATATTTTTCTAATAACTTTCCAATAATTTTAAACATTATTGGTAAACGTAGGAGCCCTTGTCCTTTGAATCTTTAGTAAGAAACTATTTTAAGTTTCCTCATTGACTATGCTGATCACCTTCTATATTTCACATGATTTCTTCTTCTTTCATATTCTTTCTTAAGGTGTGTTTATGTTAAATATAAAAAGAAATGAGCCTTCATTTGTTCCTTATTTATAGGAATTCATTGATATTTTTAATTTTGATCTTAAGAAATTTTTTTCATTTTTTGACATTTCATTGATAATCTCTTCTCAAGATTTTTTCATACTATTTTCTCCATTTATCACTGACTGAAATTTTCTAATGTTGAATAGCATGTTTTCATTGAGTACAACCCACATAAGCCCAATTAATAATGTTTAAAACATGTTGAAATAAATTGGCTAATTATAAGAGCACTATCAATCTCATAAGTGCACGTTCCTTCTAATGTTCCTCCTATATTATTTGTAGAATTCTGTTATAAAATATGGATTCAAATATTGAGTTGAACAAGTTTTTTTTCACAATTTCTACTTTTCTTTCTTCTTCTTCTCTACCAGTTATACCATGATTGCCTAAGGTTTCAATTAAATAAAATTATACCCTTATTTCTGGAGCCTCTCTCAAATTGGTGCATTCATATCCTACTCTCACCTCCACTTAGACATCTTATAAACACCTAGAACTTACTGCATCCAAAACTAAGCTGCTCAAATTCTGTTGTATATCTCTTGCTCCTCCTGCACAATCACCTATTTTATCAAATTGAAATTCCATTTTTATACTACTTCAGACTAAAATTCATAGTTGTCCTTAACTCCTTTCTCTTTTTCTTGCCACCACCATAACTGCCATTTTATGCAAAACAGTATCATTTCTCACTTGCATTATTGTTATAGTTTCCTAATTACTTTCTGTCTTTGCCTGCTACAGACTATTCTCAACACAATGACAGCATGGTACTGGTATATAAACTGAAAGATAGACTAATGAAACAGAATAGAGAGCCCAGAAATAACCCTTTCCACTTAGATTTTTGAACAAATTAGCCAAGAACACATAATTGGGAAAGGATAAGCTTTTCAATAAAATTTTCAAGGAAAATTGGATATCCAGAATAATGAAACTAGACTCCTGTCACTCACCAGTTACAAATAGCAATTCAAAATTGATCAAAGACTTAAATGTAAGATCTGAAACCATGAAATCACTAGAAGAAAAACAAAGGGAAAAATGCTTCAAAGCATTCATAAGGCTTTTTTGTATATTGCCTCAAATTCACAGGCAATAAGAGGAAAACTGACAAATGGGATTACATCAAATTATGGCTTCTGCAAAGAAGAAAAAGATCAACAGATCAAAGAGACAACCTACAAAGTGGGAGAAAGTATTTGTACACTATATATCTAATAAAAGGTTAAAATCCAGAATACATCAGGAGCTCAAACAGCCCAACAGCAAAATAAAATAATCTAATTAAACTGAGATGAGATCTGAGTTGACATTTCTTAAAAGAAGATATCCAAATAGTGAATATATGAAAAATAAAGAAAATATGATATATACATACAATGAAATTTTACTCAGCCATAAAGAAGAACAAAATTATGCCATCTATAGAAAAATGGATGTAACTAGAGAATATTATACTATGTGAGATTAGTCTCAGAAAGTCAAGGGTGCTATGTCTTCTCTTTTGTGGAAGCTAAAGAGAAAATAGGTAATAGGGGGCTTTAAATAATGTAAAGATAGATTGGTAGAGTAGTTGAAGGGGTTTAGGGGTAAGAGGAAGAGGAAGAGAAAATATTGAAGAAGAAAATGGGTCAGATAATACTATGGCAATATTTAAAGGTATTACAACCAATCTCACTAACTCCTTTGAGGACGGACAAGTGGGGAGATGGCTGAGATGTGGAGGGAAATACACAAAGAGCTGTGTGCATGTATGTTTTTAACACATTGAACCTTACTATGATGTATAATCTCAATGCACCAATGAAATTGAAATATGCTCAACATCACTAAACATCAGGAAAAACTACAATGAAATATTACTTCACCTCCATAAGAATAGCTATTCCAAAAACAAAACAAAACAAAACAAAAAAGATAACAAATGATGGCACAAGTGTTAAGAAAGAGAAACTATACACTTTCGATGGAAATATAAATTAGTACAACCATTATGGAAAACAGAGGTTGTTCCTCAAAAATCTAAAAATAGAACTACTATAAAATTGAGTAATCTTGCTACTACTATAAAATTCAGCAATCCTACAATTGAGCATATAACCGAAGAAAATAAAATCATCATGTTGAAGAAACACTTGCACTCTCATGTACTCTGCAGCACTAGTCACAAAAGCCAAGATATGAAATCCACCTAAATGTCCATCAGCGGAAAACTGTGACACATATACACAACTGAATACTATTCAGCCATAAAATGTATGAACTCTTATAATTCGTGACAATGTAATGGGTCTGGAAGACATGTAGAATAAGGTACAGAAAGATGGACTCTCTATGCCATCTTTTGTGAAATCTTAAAAAATTTATAAAAAGCTTGGTTCAGAGAAGTAAAGTAGAATACTGGTTATCAGAAACTGGGGAGAGAAAGAGAAGAGAGAGTTGTGGATAGGTTGTCAGTGTGTATGATGTTACAGTTAGGTAACAAGAGTAAGTTCTGGTCTTCTATGCACAGTAGAGTGAATACAGTTCATATTGTATATGTCAAAACAGAAGAGAGGATTTTGTATGTATACATCATAAAGAAATGGTAAAAATCAGTGGGGTGTGGTAGCACATCTGTAATTCCAGCTATTTGGTGCCTGAGGCAGGAAAATCACAAGTTCAAGACAAACCTGGGCTACTTAGCAGGACTTTGTCTCAAAATAAAATTTAAAAAGGGCTGTGCATGTAACTCAGTGGTAGAGCACTTGACTAACCTATACAAGACCTTGGGTTCCATCCCCAGTAATGAAAAAATAAAGAAGAAAGGATAAAATTTAAATGTGATGGACATGCTAATTACTCTTAGTTATCATGATTTTCTCTGCTGTACTATTTTGTTTTTCTTATTTTTGAAATAGGGTTTTGCTAAGTTGCTGAGGGTCTTGCTAAGTTGCTGAGTCTGGCCTTGAACCTGCCATCTCCTGTCTCAGCCTCCCAAATACTGGGATTATACATGAGCCACCATGCCTGACTATATTGTACTTTATATGTATACATACATATACATATATATGTATGTATGTATATATGTGGATATAATATATGCCAAACAAAAATAAAATTTAATAAAAAACATAAATCACTATCTTGCTCAAAATTCTCAGGGCTTTCTCTTACACTTTGAGTGATAAGCAATGGCCATCAAGTCCCCATGGTATCTCAGGTCTCCCTGTCTTTCTTCTCCTCCTTCATCCCAAGGCTGATGCAATGTAGTGACTCATTTCGAACCACCAAGATTTAATTTGGTCCCAAATGTCCATGTTTGTTCAATGTAGCAGCAAAAGATAGTGGTTTCATCTCAGTGGAAACACAAGATGTGTCCTGCTGCAGTTTTGCTCTGTGTAAATGGTCCTCTTCCAGTTTGTCCCACTGCTGCTCATTTGAAACCAGGATGGTTTCATACAAATCCAGTTCCCTGAATGGCTTATTTTCCACTAGATATCTGTACTTTTAACAAGCACTGAAAGCAGGGATGTAGTCATTATTATCAGTTTACTTTTTCTATCTTACACAGGGAGCCAAAATGAACTCATAAAATGATTCAAAACAGTTTTTGCCTCTTGGTCTTAATCATTAATACAAATGAATATCTAATTCATTTACTTAGAAAAGTACATTCTAAATGAAAGCATATTAAATGTTTCTTTAATTATCTATATTTCCATAGTGAGGTAACAACATTCTTTAGGAAATTCCCTATACAATACTCTACAGATTTCTAAAAAGATTTTTAATTACTGATTTAATTTTACTTCCTGTTCTGTCTGCCCTTCTGGATTACTGGTTATATAATTTGGAGTATTCAGAGCCTTTGCCAAGAATTGTATTCAACTTTCCCATCTCCCTTTATCAATTGATAAGCTTAGGATTTATTCTAGTCCTTCATATTTCTAAATATTTCACATTTCTTGACTGAGTGGTTCTTTCCAATTGCCTGTTCGCAATGCTTTTGTTTTTGAAGTTTGGATAGCAACTATTATTCTTTTTTATTAGTGCATTTTCATTATATAGAATAATAGATTTCATTGTGTCATGTTTATATATGCATATACATACTTGATTATATCTACCATTCTCATTGCCCTCCCTACTGTCAGTGTCCTTCCCTCTACTCTTGATCCCCTCACTCTTCTCTAATAGTATCTCTAGGAAATAGTATTCTTGCAAATACTTTAGTTAAGGAAATTCAGGTATCAGAAGTATTTGTTAAAATTGTGACATATTAGCAGAGTGTGGTTGTGCACACCTGTAAACTCAGTACTAGGAAGGCAGGAGGATCGCAGGTTTGAGACCAGCCTCAGAAACTAAGTGAAACCCTCAGCAACTTGGTAATGCCCTTTTCAAAAATAAAAATGATATATTCCAGGGATATAGTTCAGAAGTAGAATGCCCTTGGGTTTAATCCACAGTACTAAAAAATAAATATTACTAACATCTTATTTTTTTCAACTGTGCTATCTACATTTAAGGAATATTTTCTTCTAATGCAGAGACTCTGACAATTGTGTCAAGTTTTGTGTATAATTCAAAGTTGATGCTACATTTTGAGGAAAAAAGGAGATAATGAAGTCAAATCCTTTGTTTTAGAGGAAAAATGGAGCCTCCTGAGGAATGCTTCTAAATGGTGCATAACTGCCTTATGAATCAGGCAGAATGAGTTGGTGTAGGGTTATAAAACAATTAATGTTATTCATTGGATCTAGAGTAGTAAAGTGAGAGTTCAGAGCTAATAGCATTTCATCATTGGAAGTAGCAGAGAACAAGAACGTATTTATCATTAAGCTCTAACAGCAAGTACAATTTATTGGTGGAAATTTTGTTTCTGTTATGCTGATAGAACAAATAAAATGTGTGAAGAATTAATTTTCTAGAAGTCAGGTCAACAATGGGGGCATTTAGAAAGATAGTACAAGACTAAGAGAGAGGAAGAAACTGCTTTAATGCTTAGTCACATTGACAAACTGGGTTTTCAATGTAAGTTAATCAAATTCAGCAGTAATTTTAAATGTCTTATTTTCAATAAATAAAATATACTATAAGTCACTGGAGATTTTTTTAAAAATCTTTTAAATATATACCCATTATTTTATAGTATGCAGCATGTAATGGCTGGCTTCATTTACAGGAGGCAGTTTGTTTGAGTAAATTACCAGAACCATCAAAAATAATTGAAGCACACCCAACACTAAATGGATACAGCAGACACTACTAATTATGAGAACATTTTAATATTGAGGATACTTCATTATTCACTGGGCAGAGAGTATAAGCACAGTCACATTATACATTTTGATGGCAGAGTTGAAAACATTTTAATGCTAAAATCGGAAATGAGAACAACACTTTAGAAGTAAAGAAATGGAGAGAAGAATCATAATACATATTATTTCAGTGAAAAATAGGACAATGTTGATAAACTAAACAATGAAATAACTGTGTATTCAACTGCCTCTCTATATGTAATAGGGCGAAAAGTTTGAGCTTACAGTGGGAAAAGAGACTTGGGGAGCAAAATAAAAATGTGTTAAATGCTGCCAAATCTAGATTTCAAGTCCCTATAACTAGATTTTGTTATACAGTGGTATAATTTGACAAAGTGATAATAGACTTCAGTGAGAAAAGAACCAAATTATATTGGCTCTGAATAGAAAATCTCATTTGAAGACTCAACTATTCTCCTGTTTAGCTAGAGTATTATACTTTAATGAGAAACAGACACTCAGATGCCAATCAGCAAGTCTAGACACTATTTCAATATTGTGTGACCAGATGAGAACTCTAAATTTGATTCTCGTGTTCTGAAAATTAATATCCAACATTCGTGGTGTAATAGCCCTTTGTAACTTTCCCCTGTCCTGCTATGAGTGAAAGGTAAGCATATTTCTACGTGTGTCCTTTCCCACTCTTACCCACAAATGCTTTGATACTAGTATGTTTCCAATCATTGAATTCACTTACTAACACTCCCTTCAGTGACGTCCAAATACTCTCGGGATGCAATTAAAAATTTTGAGCATTATCCACAAAGTCTTTCATTATTAGTTCCCATTTAACTTTTCAGTTTTATATCCTATCCATATGCAGAAATTATACTGGAAATACTTAAACATGTGTAAAACGCAGTCACGGGACTGGCAGATGAGCTGTCAGCTGGCGGCTCCACACTCTGTCAGCCATGATCTCTTAACTTGTTGGATCTTGAGTGTCAGGAGGGTTTCCAGTTAGGGCTGGGCGTGAAGGAGGGGCTCAGGTTAAAGACTGTTTCCTCAGACATCTTTCTTCTGGATTCTAGTTATGGAAACACTTCCTTTAACACACAACTGAAATAAATTTTTTCCAGTTATCCATATCTTCAATCTTGTTTCCTTCTCTTGGAAATCGCCCTACCCATGTTGCATAAAATAACTAGTCTTATTACATATTATTTAAGAATTTAATTACTAAGGATTATTCCCTAATTCTATGCACACACACACACACACACACACACACACACACACAATGTAACTATAAATCTTTGGGGTCACAGTGAAATGTTTCAATTCTTGGAATCCACTCTGTAACTAATTTATCAGTGGTTCAAATGTTGACTATTTAGCAAAATCTTTGGTGATTAGTGAATAATTTACAGGTTAAGAACTGTTCTGTGAAGACAGTATTTAATAGTGGTAGAAAATTTACCTAGCTTACCTGAGTCCCTGAGATCAATCCCCAAGATAATAAAAAAGAAAAGAGAAGTCTTTTAACTGTCTTTCATGCATCTAGCACAGAACATAGTACACAATCAGTATCTTGAAATTTTTGCTAAATGAGTGAATAATATAAAAATAGTTCATTGATATGAGCTTATTGGTTCATGTATTAACGTGTGAAGTTAGATGATATAAAACTAGCTAGGAATAGTGTTAAGGAATGCACATAACAAAACCTGTTTTACCAGGAATCCCAGTACTTGGGAAGCTAAGACAGAAGAATCCAGGTTTGAGACCAACCTTAGCAGTTTAGTGAGACTCTCAGCAACATAATGAGTCCCTGTTTCAAAATAAAAAACAAAAAGAACTGAGGGTATAGCTCAGAGGTAGAATGCTCCTGGATCCAATGCTCCTTGACTCAAATTTGAAGAAATAAAATCAATATTTGAATCTTACAGATTGTTTGGGGTTTCCATTAAGCCTTGAGGTTCAGTCAAGTTCATGTGTAAAGGCTTTTTAAAAGTCACTTACTTGTGTGTGTGTGTGTGTGTGTGTGTGTGTGTGTGTTTTACTGGGGATTGAACCCAGGGGCATTCTACCTCTGAGTTACACCCCCAGCCCTACTTTATATTTGCTTTTGTTACAGGATCTCACTAGGTTGATAAAAGTCTCACTACTTGCTGAGGCGGTCCTCGAACCTTCAATCTTCTTGTCTCAGCACCCAAGTCCTGGAAAAGTCACTTACTTTGAGATATATAGTCATAGTCGTGTACAGGTAAAATCAAACCTAGGTTAACTCTTATACAGTTATCACTCGGTAAAGCCATACACACTACCAAGGTGTCTGTGTGTATTAGGAGTTTTTCTACTTCTGAGAATGATGTTAAAGTTAGGATATTAGATTATGAAGCACTGTAGAGACATTCTAATCTAAATGAGAAATGCACAAATATATGTAGAAATTTAAGAAATTGGCCAATTCAGTGATTTGCTCAACAAATAAATAGCAGAGGTGAAATGAGAATTAACTCTGAACACCCAGTAGAATTCCCAATTTACCACTCTATAAGACATTTATACTAATATTTCCTGTCATTATAACCTACAGCCTGTGGCATTCATGGAGAATAGATGTAACCATATCTGTTTAGGTTTGTAGTCAAGGAAATTGAAATCAGTATCTTATTACTAGAATTTGCCAACTTAAATTTTATCTGTCCAAGTAATAGATTAGCTCAGATATCAAATATTTTAAAGCAATAAATTTATCAAATATATAAGTTGTTATACTTTCACAGAAAACAAGGTTGCTGATAAAATAGATTACATCAAAGTTATATTTGCTACTACTCAGAGATGTGCTCTTTCTTCTAGACTATTGGCAAAAGTAAAATCTTAAGGAACATTAGAATTTCTTGAGCTTTATTTGAAAACATGTATAAGTTAGTTGAATTTGTAAACATGAAGTCTCATTTGTTAAGCATGTAAATTGGAGCACACATTCATTTTTATCTTTTTAAGGCTATAGTCTCACCTAATGTCAATATAGATGTTTGGCTTAGACTGAAGATTTTCATGTTTCAAACTAAAAAATAAAAATAGTGCTGGGGAGTGTAGCTCACAGATAGAGTGACCCTGGGTTCAATACCCAGTTCCACAAAAAAAAGTAAGGGTATTTATCCTAATACAAGTTAGTAATTGAATATAACATATAAATTTAATTTCAAGGTATTAAGAATTTTCCAAGTAGTCACCTATTGATAGAATGAAACACTGACTACCTTCACCTAACAAAGCTACCTCTCAGGCTGTGCTATGGACACAAGAAGTCCTCAACGAATGATGCATGAAATTGATGGATGCAGAATAAAGGAATAATATCAATTCTGATGATCTATCTGTAATATTTTCTTTCTTCAAAAACAATCAAATTATTAAATGCAATTGTGCTAGATATTTAACATATAGATTACATTATAGTGTCTTTATATTGTTTGCATATTTGAATTTTCCTGATTGAATACAATAAATTTATTCATCATCACTACTAACAATATGAAACTGTGAGGGATGTATGAATATGTATAGGTCAAGAATTAAAAGAAAAAATGTGTGGCTCAAAAAAAATTAAGAATCCTTATGAATAGAAAATAATTTTCTTTGAACTTTGGATGAATAGTCCATGATAAGAATTATAGAATAAAATTTTAAATAAGTAAAAATGACAAAAATATTTCAGAAAAAGGCTGCGATACTTTTTTTTTTTTTTTGTGTGTGTGTGTGTGTGTGGTACTGGGGATTGAACCCAGAGGCATTCTACCTCTGAGCTATACCCCCTCAGCCTGATTTTTTTCTTATTTGGAAACAGGGTCTCACTAAATTGTGGAGGGCCTAAGTTGCCAAGGCTGGCTTCAAACCTGTGATCCTCCTATCTCAGGCTCCCAAGTACTGGGATTACAAGTGTGCGCCACCACGCCCAGCTCAGCAATACTTTTGAATATATTTTATTTCTACAAATGCTGATCCAGGATTTTGTTTTTGTTTTTGTTTTTGTGGTACTAAAGATTGAACCCAGGGACATTCTATCTCTTATCCACACCTCCAGCCCTATTTTATTTTTATTTTGAGACACGGTCTTGCTAGGTTTCTGATAGTCTCACTGTGTTGATGAGGCTGTGATCCTCCTGTCTCAACCTCCTATATACTGGGATTACATATGTACACCACCACATCCAGCTTCAGTTAAATTCTTTAGTAACATAAAAGATTGTGAAACATATTTTCATAATGATATTTTGAGTAAAGAAAATTAAATTCATCCGATACTTATGAGAACATTCATGATTAAAAGAAAGCTATGATGTTACAGTATAATTAACAACAACAACAAAATTATAAAAGATTCTTCTTTTTATTGTTCTATATTTCACATAATAGTTACATATGGTTTAATACTAAAAGAATGATAATAACCATTTTATGTGGATGTAAGGTGTTTTAGAAATTTTAAAAGAACAACATACACTTACCTGAATGTCTCAGTGCATAATTATAAAAACAATCAAATAGAATATCTAATCATGTATACTAATATAAAATTGTAAGTACCTATTTCATAGACTTATATGACTTCAAATGCTTCAGTGGTTTGATTTGTGTCTGTTTTCAGAATGTTGGATGCTGTACATGATAGACATCATTAAGTCGTCTGATTTAAACCTAGTTCTGATATGGCAATGGTGAAATTGAGCTTCAAAACAAATAATATATTATCTTTGAGGTTAATGAAATCTTTAATTAATTCCTATTATTGGTTTTAGTAATTTCTCACACTCTCTAATCTAGTGAGAGATAAAGTATTTTTGAGACTTACAATGTCAGGAAAAGGGCACCCATCATTAATTAATACCTGACATGACTTAATGTATTACTAGAGATTGCCAAGTGTGAGAGAGCTAATTTATAAGAACTCATAACACAGACAATTATGCCCTGATCTGAAAGAAATTCCTGACTTTCTGAAGTATGTGAACAGAGGTCTTTGACAATGGTTCCTGATTCATCACTATTTATTTTTAGTGTAATCAGAGAGTAAAAATTTGGCTTTTGAATATCATCATACTTATCATATTTAATTTTTTCTTTTCAATGAAAGTAATGAAGAACAAGATTGTCATACATTACATTTTATTAACAATTAATAAATAACCTAAAATTACATTTTTTAAAGTTGGGTAAAGTTATACGGCCCTTGCAAAGTTACACTTTGGTTTCCTTGTTTATAATATTTTAATAATAGTATAAACCTCTATTGATTTGTAACATTAGGTAAATTTTATAATTATTCAGTCATTTAAATTTGACTTCTTTAACACAAAAATATTTATTTTAGCTTATCGACGTAAGTAAATTCAGCTGGGCATGGTGGTGCACGCTTGTAATCCCAGTACTTGGGAGGCTGAGACAGGAGGATCCAGGTTCACAGCCAGGGTCAGCTACTTAGTGAGGCCCTCTACAACTTAGTGAGACCCTGTTTCAAAGTAAAGAACAAAAAATAGGGCTGGGGGGATGTAAGTAGGAGGTAGAATGCCCCTGGGTTCAATCCCCAACACCAAAATGTAAACAAATAAATAAATAAATAAATTCTTAATATAAAACAATGTAATATTAGGTAACATACAATGTATCATTATATAATATATGATAGGATATGGTATGAAATGATATGGTTATGATATGATGTGCTATGACATGTGATGATAGTGGGCTTACAGAAAACATGTCTTGTGAATTTTGCAAAAGTTATACTTGCTTGATAAGTATAAAATTATCAAATTCCAAAATACTGTAGCCAATAAAAAAGTCATATATGTCTTTTCATCTGCAATTAAGTTCTGTTTTATATGAACATTACTTTCAGATTAATTGTTATATTTTAAAAATTTCTCAAGCTGGTCACAGTGCAGTGTGTTTATACTTCCAGCTACTCAGGAGGCTGAGGTGGGATAATTGCTAGAGCCCAGGAGTTTGAGGCCAGCCCAGGAAACATAGCAAGACTTCATCTAAAAACTATAAAAAATAAAAACATTCTTCATAATAGTGTTGTGGTAATTATTGTATCGTAAGGAAATCATTTATTTTACAAGTCACATAGCTTGCTTGTCTCACACATCCAATTGGTTCTTTACGTTACAAAAAAGTTATCTGCTTTACAATATAAATCAAATATCACTCTATTTCTAAAATATATTGTGCTTCTCAATATTCATAGGCACAAAACACACATCTTCAACAAGACCTAAAAAAAAAAGCTAGTATTTTCTATTCTTTCTAAAATCTCTTTTTATCTCACAACTTTCCCTCCCCAGCTTGCTATGCCCCAGCCTCATTCAATCTGTGTGGGTTCTTCAAACATACCGCGCTTTCCTGCATTAATGGCTTTTATGTATGTTTTGTTCTTGCCAAAATTATTCTCTGCAGAGCTCTGCTTCCTTACTAAACATTGAACTTCGCCTGTTTAACTTCTCATGTTTTATAGTTCAGTAAAAGTTATTTTTGCAGGAAACCTTTCATTGGCTTCCAAATTAGTGAAGTGAACTATACATGCTATGTAGGTAGTACTTCTTAGTTTCCTTTTTATAACAATTATTTGTACATTATAACTTTGAATTTACTTGGCTTACTATTTGTGTTCTTATTTGTGTTCTTCCAGTAGACTGTAAATGGCCAAAGGATGGAACATATACATTTTTCTCAATTTTTTATATATGACCAACATCTGGCCATAGGAAGTGCTCAATAAATTCATGTTCAATAAATGAATGGCTAGTGAACACCTTAGAAAATGCTTCACCATATGTTGAGAAATAAAAAAGATTCTTGGAGTTGAGGATATAGCTAAGTGCTAGGGTGCATCCCAAATGAGACTGAAGCCCTGGCTTCCATAGAACTATACACAAAACAAAGTCATGATACAATATTATGAATACCTGTAGAATCTACAAAGGTAATGTGTCCCTGAAGAAATTCCCGGTAACTGTGAATGGACTTTGAGATCAAAATCTCAGGGACTGAACTAAAATATGCTCACAAATTGCAAGTATAGTTGTTAGATCAAGCCTACCCTACTCATTTTTATTCTGGCATCTATCTATCTATCTATCTATCTATCTATCTATCTATCTATCATCTATCTACCTTCATCATCATCATCCATTTATTTATTTATTGGTACCGGGGATTGAACCTAGGGGCATTCTGTCTCTGAGCTACATCCTCAGCCAGTTTTTTTTTTAATAAAAAATTATCTGGCTAGCTAGCTGAGAGTCTCGCTACATTGCTGAGGCTGTCCTCAAAACTGCCAACCTCCTGTCTCAGTCTCCAAAGTACTGTCAAGCCTACTCTTGCCTATCTATATTTTAATGGACTAATTACTTAACATTCTTTGTTGTTGTATTGTTGCTATTGTTATTTTTTGGTCATTTATTTATACAGATTCATTGAGTGATACAGGTATGAAAACATGGGTACATTATGTAACATGATATTCTGATAGCATTTATAAATATAAAGCCACAGAAATTTCTATTCTTGAGTTTCTGTGGGGCATATGAAGAAAATTGATGACTGGATGGTTTTCACTAACAATCAAAATAAATGAATTAGAGGTGAGTAGATCAGAATTTCATGGGGAGGGGAAGACTTTATAAATACATATTTTCAAGCATCACTTCTGAAAATTTTTGAAATGCAAAGCATTGCTTTAGTGATAGGCTTTAACACATCTCTATACCTCCGAGGGCCGTTGAAAAAGGATAGTATTGTTACCCATGGATATGTAAAGGGTTTCTTACATAGTTCATGGCTGCAAATACATTTAAAACTACTCACTTAACTGAGAAAACAATATCATAAGAAAAAGGCAAAGTATAAAGTATTATTGAAAACTCCAACAGCTTTTCCTATAAATAATTTGTAAGCAATCTTTCTTTTCCCACTTTGCTATCACTATCAATTTGTGAATCTTTTAGGTGATTAATCATGAGGATTTATACCTGTCTCCCAAGCCCCCATGATAACCAAAATTCATTTCTTTTCAATTCTAAGTTAACATTACCTTTCTCAGTCTTCTCTGATTTTAGAGAACAATGATTACTATTTTCAGTAGAAGGAAAAATAAGACTTTAAAATTCAAGAACATGCGAGGAGTTGTCTGTAGCTTTTATTCTGTCTTAGAAAAAAAAATCCACGCTGAGGTAATTCTTGCACAGAATTTGTTTGTCATTTCAACTGAAGAGCTTTAAACTGGAGATGCGAGTGATAGATGGGTAAAACCTTTACATATTTATAGCATGCTGATTGGAACTAATTACAGAAGCACATAAATGTAGAATTTATTTTCAGGAGAGTTAGAATCGAATTTATAATACCATTTACATTCAGTTAACTGTACAAGGAATCTTTCTCCGTTTTTAACTTCAAAAAAATAAAATTATTCTTCCTCAACCAAATGCTAAGTGGCAGTTTGAATTCCAAATTCAGCTCTGATGTTTAGCAGATATGAGAAATTGAGAAAGTAAATTAATTTTTCTAACCAGTAATACTCACAGAAAAATTAATGTTTACCTTAGAGCTTTGACATTTACACAAGAAGTTTCAATGTCTTCTATTTTACAGGATTCTAATACACACCAGATTTTTTTTTTACAAATATGCCAGCTCTTTCTTTTTAGTCGCTCTGAATATTTGTTCTTTCTCATCGACTTGAAATTGTATTTCTTCTTGTGATTATTTCCGGTAAAATGTGAGCAGAAGAGATTTGTCTCATTTCCAGGTGATCTATTTAAAATTCAAAAGATACATTACAATTTGTTTATAATTCCCTTTAGAGAAAACATTTCTAATAGTGGCTACCTTGTAAGTAGGACAGTGATATAGATCTGAGGGTTTAGGTGACTGTTGATGAATGTTTAACTTGGCTGAAAATTGAAGAAACAAAAACAGAGACAACCTCCATAGCTTAAGCCACTGAGTGTTGAGAGATGTTTGTTACTGCATTATAAGCTAATCTTCCCTGAATGACTCATAACCTTTTCAACACTGCACAAACCACAGTATAATATGGCTAAAAACATCAAACTTTATTCGACAATTCCTAAGAGCATGATTACATGAAACATCTATTTGGTCCCCATTCCAGAGGGTGAATTTAGCAAATTATATAATTTTCTTAGTTCTTGTTATTAAGTGTAAAATGCATGGATTATGAAAATCTCTGAAGGATAAGCTTCAAAAAAACTTTCGTTATATGTTGCATTTTAAAGATAACACATCAATACTCTATTGTATTTCTGTGTCTACATAATTAAGAATTTCATAATATAACTTTCAAAATGCCATGCATTTATGCTTTATATGTTGTCGGCTTTTTTGTGATAAATGCATTATATTTTACACTTGATCTTCTCATTTCATTTGTTCATTTGGTATTCTAACAACATTAACGTCAACATAATTTTTTATGACTTCTATTAAAATATGTTGAATAAAATCACATAAATTTAATTTGTTTCTATTATTATAGTCACTGTCTTGCAAATACTATCAGCTGCTTTTGCTTGTTCTTCCTGGCATAACCTTTTAATATATCTACAATCATGATTATTTGCAGTCATCCTGTTTCTCTGACCCGGTCAGGTATTTATAGTGTAAATGGTAAAGTAAATAAAATATAAATCAGCAACTTCAACTGGGTACTCAACAACAAAGAAAACTCTGCATATTTAGCTTTCTTACTTTATGAAATAAATGATGCCTTCCCTACTACCTGTTACTCCCCTGTTTTTTTACAATCCTTTTCCCCCTAATCTTACATGTCTTCCAGATGATAGATATGTAGGAAGAAACTTTCTCAACCTCCAGATCTTACACCTGCAACTCTACCTGCTGCCACACTTCCTTCTTTCCTCCTGATGCAAAATAGCACATGTGATTCTACTTATTGAAGGTGAATCCTCTTTCATAGGCACAGCATTCCATCTGCCGCTACCTTCTGCATCCATCTGCTGCTGCCTGCTCTTGACCCTCACACAGTCGTCTTTCTCATGCGTGTACACGTGTACACTGTCTCTTTCACCCTCTATACTTCTCAGAGCATTCAAACATACCTCGGAGGTCTGTCAAGACTATATGGTATAGCACACAACAAAAGTCTGCCACATTCTCATTTCTGAAAGAAAAAATAACATTTCATCACTTCATAAGCATTTATGCCAAGTACCTTGAAATATTCTTCTCTTCATTGACAAAGTTAGAGAGGTTTAATTACAAAATCTCTTCATTTATAACCTGTGATACATTAGACAAACAAAATTAAAATTGAGAGGTAAGAGACAATTTATCCAAATCATTTAAGTGCATATTCTTAGCTAAGTCGTCACATACACAAAAACACTCTGAACTTCTCTCTGTGCTGCCCATATTCTCTATTGAGTCAAGTTTGGAGCACATCCTTCTATGAATGCATGACAATTCCTAAACATCACCCACACAAATGAAAGTTCAAATCTCAAAACACATCGTTTTTTTGAAGCAGAAGAGCAGTTATAATCCCTTGGCAAGGTTAGTAAGCTACACTTCTAGTTTTCACTGACAAAGTTAATTAAGGAGCCCCAGAAGGAGGACATAGTGATTAGGTTGTGTTAATTTGAAAAAAAATAGTAAAACATCCCAGATTCTTCAAATATACTACACACAACAGCTTGACCCTTACTCCCTTACTCCTCATTTATAAATAGAATTGTAGCTTCAATTCACATCTTGGTGACATTGATAACACTTTCAAGTTTATTTTATTAATCTTATATTAAAACAATCAATGTCCTGACTCCTTTCCTATAATATCAGAACCTTAAAGACAGACTTTATTATATTAGTTTATAATACAGATAGTAGTGGTTTCATAAATAAAATTTTTCTAATATATTACAATGTATTAAATTGTAAAATAAAATTAAAATTATTTTATTTATATAAAATCTACAAATGGTATCCCACTTTATGACAGGATGTCTTTTGTAAATCATATGGGCTACACATTACATATTTGAATTCACTGTATTTATTCCTAATAGATATTTTTAAGTGCCCTAAACATAATAATTTCCTAGTATAGCATATGATGATTATTTCAATGCATTTCTCTAAATATTTTTTCCATTTTTTAATTTAGGAATGCCATAATTTAGATAGAGTGAAAACCTTGAATTCAGAACTCCTCTTTGTGAAACTGGCAATAAAATATAACAGATTACTAACAACAATAATAGCTGGAGAGAATGCCTATAAAATAGTAATCATTGGTTAATACCTGTGTATCTTTGTACACAATCCACATTGCACAGTGTGAATAACAGTGGTGGACATGCATAATAAGCACAGCCTTAAAAGAAATTAAGTTGGTCAGGAAAAATTGTGTGATGACCAGCAAATCAAGGATAGGTAGTATGGAAAACTACAAGAAATGTGGTAAGGGCTCAGTTAATAAGGAATCTGTTGTTTATACTCTGTATCTATTTTTTCTGAGTGTGTGAATCTGTTTCTCTCTTACTCTGCTGCCATGATGTTGACATTTGGCTTTGTATCCTGCTCTGTTTTCCTTTGTGCCTAATCTTAATGAAATGAAGCTTCTATCCTGATATTGATGTTGCTCTGCATGCATCAACCTTGGGATTCAGCCCTCAGTGTTGTCTGCAAAACAAATTAATATGGAATTTGGCATGGTGTTTCTTTGAATTGGTACTTGAGATTGCCATTTTTAATGCTAAACTATATGGTGATTGGTTAATTTGCAAAAAAGAAACTACTCATTCTTGAGCCTTTCATAATTTATTTGGGGGTATAAAACAGATAATACAAAACATACATATTCCAAACTCACTATATTTTATACCATGAGTTCCACCTAAATGAATATAGAGTGTACCATAACATTTAAGTACATGTTGAATGCAGAATTGGAATGGAGTATTTGTGAAATTAAGAAAAGAGAAAAGAAAAGAAAGAATAAAAAAACTAGTGTGGCCTGATTTTGTAACATGCTACTCATCTTTAACAATATTAAGGTAGTTTAAGATTTTAGAAGTTGTTCATTTACTTATCCATTCATTATGGAACAGCTATTATTTTACAGAGGTTAATAGTTTCTTTCTGAACATTAACTGTTAGAAAACTTGCTATTTTTCAAAGAAGAAAGAACACACAGAACAGCTTCAGTCTTGAAAATTACAATTCCTAGAGTTCAGCGGCCATTTCATTCAGTAAGAATGGCTTGGGTCGGTAAATAGACTTACATGTGGAGATTTCGGGGACCACGGCACTTTTCATTTCTTAGTCCATCTGAATCCTCTGCGTTCAGTACCAGGATGACCAAGAGAAGAAGGTAAAGGAAGCATGAGAGCAATTTCTTAAGTGCCTCCTTGTAGAAGTGCCGCTTATCATTTCCACCCGAATTCCATCGATGAAAACCAGTCACATGGCTCCAGTTAGTCTCCAGGGGGCTGGAAAGTACAGTCCTGACTGGAGACCTGCCTCTCCATCTACTACATCAAGTATTATTAATATAAGTGACATCATTTACCATTTTCTTTTAAAGGTACTAAATGCTAGTTTGGTTAAGTTTGGATTTGACACTAAAAGGTCTTTTATCAACAAAATGAAAAATGTTCAATTTTGACTTAATACAAATTAAATTACTGTCCTGGTTCCAGGTGAAGAGAAATAATTATTGATATCTATCTGACTTTTGTCTGCATCTGACTCTTTTCTTCAGAATTAAACATGGAAATGAAAGACTTACTCTCAAGGGTTTATTCTTCCTCTTAAAATAAATGACATGAATTACTTCTCCTTTCAGAATTATCTTTCCCCAAGTGTTGCTGATGGCTTCTTTTTTAAAAATGCTTTGCATTAGCAAGTGCCATCCAGATGAAAAGCCCATTTCGACTTGACATTAATTTTACACTCAGTGCATAATACTCGACCTTGTCATTAGGTCAACTATAAACTGCCACGACTGAAATGTAATTTTTCTACTACATTGCTATTTGTCCTTCTCTTATTTGTGCCCTGAAGTATACAGTTGCCCTCTACTGTCATCTTTGTCCCCTTCTTATATTGCTCTTTAACTCATTAACTCTCATCACTAACATACCTTTTGTTTATAAAAGATAAAGTTGCTTCTGGGATAAACATAGCTGATTTTCTTTCGCTCTTTCTTATCAAAATAACAATAACAACAACAAAATCTTTAGTAGTGAAAATGCTCAGGAGTTTAAGCTTGTGAAATCCACATTTGGAGAAAGATTATGGGAAGGCTGGGCGTGGTGGCACACGCTTGTAATCCCAGTACTTGGGAGGCAGAGACGGGAGGATCCGGATTCACGGCCAACCTCAGCTACTTAGTGAGGCCCTCCACAACTTCGTGAGACCCGGTTTCAAGAAATATTATGGTAATCGGGTAAGTGGCATGATATATCTGTTACCTTTTCCTTTTCTGTAGTGTGCTCTTCTGACTGCTCTTCTCTGCAATGGACAGTGCCTTAATGCCATTTCCAAATTATCTATTTTAGAACCACCTTCATTTGAACAAATTGTTTATTATTCATGCAAATATACTCCTGAACAATGTTTACATGTCTCAGGCATTCTGATAATTACTTTTATCTTCAAAATCGGAGGCGAGTTAACATTAAATTCCTTCCAAAGTACAACTATAAGTTTTTTCTATAATACAGATAAGTTGTTTGAGGAATGCATATAACTTAAAAATAATCAGAATTCTCATATATAGAAGCTAGGGAGTAATTTGGATACAAGAGGGACTTTAGGTAATGGAGGAAAAACGCCAGTGGAGTGAGGGAGGTGGTCATGGGGGGGGGGAGCAGGAGAATTAATGAAGGAATCACTTCCATTGACATTATGTACATATGTGAGAATACCAATACCAATCTCAATATCTTGTATGGGGAAGAGGGGAGTGGGAGGAAGCCAGGGGAAAGCCCACCAAGTGCTATGCCAATGTCTGTCTCTATCACTATGAACTACATTGTGATGTAAAACATAATGCATCAATAAATGTATAAAAATAATCAGTATTAGTTGCAAAGTTGAAATAATTGCAAACTGGTATCACTTTGGAAATACCTATATAATCATATTTTCTATATATAAGAGAGCATATTTAAAACATTTATTAAAGAAAGATCCAATAGAGAAAAGAAAAAAAAATCAGTGGTTACCGTGAGATGGGAAGAAAGAGGAGGAGAAATTGGTGAGATATAGGTGAAGGGATACAAATAGTAGATACAAAAGATGAAAAGTTAGGGCACAACTCATGTGCAACATGAAGAATGTAGTTTATAAATTTAGATTAATTTAGCCATTCTCCTCAAAAAAGGAACTTTGTGAGATAGTATATTAATCGGCTTTACTATAGTAAACATTTAGTATGTACATATCACATAGCATCATGTTGTAAATTTCAAATATATGTAACAAAATTTATTTAAAATAAACCAAATATCCAGATTCTATTATCAATATTAATTTTACATAATAAAATTACATTGGTTAATTCTTTTCAACTGAATACAAACAACATACACATGCTCCTCAACTTAAGATGGCATTACGTCTGATAAAGACATCATAAGTTGAAAATATCATAAGCCAAAAGTGCATTTAATTCACCCGACCTACTGCTCTTCATAGCTTAGCATCACAGTACACTGTACATTATCAGTTATTTACCCTGATGGTCATTTGGCTGAGTGGGAACTGGGATTTACCTCTACTGCCCAACATAAGCAAAGAATCTTATATGGCATATTGGTAACCTGGAAAAATATCAAAATTCAAAATTTAAAGTAATAATTTTTACTAAATGCCTATTGCTGTCACACCATTGTGAAACCAAAAATGTTGTAAGAAAAAACATCACTGAGTGGAGAACCATGTGTATATCATTCTGTCATACTATCCCTTGTATAGTTTATAATCACCTAACTGCCAGATTTGGTTTACTTATTGCTCCTTCTTTTTTGTGTAGCTAAAAAATGTTTACTTTGTAAGGGGCAAGCCACTCTGCATCACACGAATGTCTATAATACAGGAGTGGGGCGGGAAGAAAGAGGATGGAGATGAGGAGGTAGAGAAGGAGGGTAGCAGTGAGATAGAGAATAAATGTGTTCATTTGAATTTCGGCAATTATTAATAAAATAAATGATATAAATTTACTTAAGAAAAAGATTAAAAGAAGGAAATTATAACTAGAAATGCATTTTTTTTCCAAAATAGAGACTGCACAGGCTGTTATCCTACTTAAGAAGTAGGGCAATTATCTATGCATTTACTTTGCAGCTAGTTTATGATTTGATGTATTTAACTCAGTTTTCATCCCAAATAAATATTATATCACTAACTTGAATATAGTTTGGTAATGGTCTTTTCTTACTACATAAAATAATAATGAAAACTAATTTAATGTAAAATTACTTAACATTTAGTGCCTACCTTAAATGTAGAATCTCCATGTCATATTATATTACATTATTTATCATTATGAATAATCCTACTTCTATCATTACTACTACATCCCAGTTCTATTCAATAATTCCAGAAATTTACAAAGTTCAGCAAATACATGTTTAATGTAACGATATGAATAATATGGATTTTGTTGTAAAGTATCTTTAAAATGCTTTCCAAATTGAGATAAAAATCATTAAAATTTAGCAATAGCAATGAAAAAAGATGATGATGGTGATACTCAAGAAAGCTATATAATGAAGTCTTAGAAGTGAGTATTCCCTTTAACAAATAACTCCCTTTGATTCTCCTTCTCTTTCAACTCTTAAATGATATCCTGTTCCAAACATGCAAACCCCAACAGGGTTTAGTCAGCTTGAAAATAGTGCTAAAGGATTTGTTGTTGTTTTTAATTATCAAGTCAGTGTTGTACAAATTACTGGCTTGTGTGTATTCACAATACAAATAGAGGCTGATAACTGGACCAGAATTTTGTCTTGGGATTGTAAGCAGAGCCAAAATAAGGTAAGACAAATTAAAAATAAATAATAATAAAATAATAAATAAATAAATAGCAACAAAACTTCAAAAAGCAAAAATCTCCATGGTTAGTTCACCAAAGGTGTCTATCTGAAGAGGCCATGACCAAGACTGCAAGTCAAACTGAGTTAACCTGACGAGGATGTGGAAGCAAACAGCAGAAATCATTGGTTGCAATGATCTGAGAAGCAATAAACAGTAGTGAGGACAGTGGCTAACAGGAGAGAAGGGGGCATATTCCAACTAAAGTGGCAGCCTGTGGGCAGCACAGCTAATGGTCAGTATGTGGAATCGCAGTTTAATACTGGGAGCTCCAGATAGGCCGAGTAAACATATTCTGCCCTTTCATGTGTGTTATGGTTTAGAGGTAGAATGTCCCCCCAAAAGCTCATGAGTTAGCCAGGCGTGGTGGTGCATGCTTGTAATCCCAGTACTTGGGAGGCTGAGACCCGAGGATTCAGGTTCGCAGCCAGCCAAAGCTACTTAGTGAGGCCCTCCACAACTTAGTGAGACCCTGTTTCAAAATAAAGAATAATAAAAAGGGCTGGGGGTATAGCTCCAAGATAGAATGCCCCTGGGTTCAATCCCCAGTACCTCAAAAAAAAAAAAAAAAAGCTCATGAGTTGAAACTGTGGGCTCCAAAGCAACAAGGTTCAGAGTCAGGGCCTTTAGGTAATGAGTTTTGAGGTCTGCAATTTCATCAGTTGATTAATCCACTTGAGGGTGAATCATTTGACTGGATTTACTGGATGGTAATCGCAGGGAGGTGAGGTATGGCTGGAGGAGGTAGGTCACTGGGGTCATGGGTCATGCTTAGGAAGTGTTTATCTTCTCCTGCGTCCCCTCATCTCTATTTCCTCTGCTGTTGCTTCTTCTTCTAGGTTGCCATGAACTGAACAGCTTTCCCCCACCATGCTCTTCCACCATGATTTTCTTCCTCAGAGGCTGCTAACCATGGACTGAACCTCTGAAACCCTGAGCCAAAATAAATCTTTCCTCTTCTAAGTTGTTCTCAGGTATTTTGGTCTCAGTAACAAACCAACAAACAAAAACACTAACACAATATGCAACATGGAATCTTAAAGATTTATATATCCCTTTCAAATATGCTTTGCAAAATGTCTTCCAATACCAGTTGGCTTTGCTGTTGGCAATTTCTCTTTCTGTGACTCCTTCATGAGTCTTCCTTCACACTCCCACATGATGGCATGAAAATAGATTAGCTCACTGTTCATTCAGTTTTCTGATTCACAGAATCACATTCAGACTGAGTACTTTGTTATCACCCTCAAATATACCATGCTTGACCATAGTATTATAAGAAGAAAATTTTATAATGTTATACTATCATGTCCATTAATAACTAATATGAGTTCTCTTCACATATTTCCCAAACATTTAAGATTCCAAGAATGTTTCTACATGTTTACAAAAAGTAGCAGAATCACGTAGATTGTGTATAGCTTTTTTGAAATACAGTTTGAAAATTTTTCAGATTTAATCTTGTTAAGGTTAACAACCATATTTTCATTTTTCACAGAGAACTCACGCACAGTTCTTTTCTTTTCTTCATGCTGGGAGTTGAACCCAGAGCTTGCCTGCACTCTACCAGTGAGCTGCACCCTTAGCCAGCACAGTAATTTTCTGAACTGATACTTTGGCTGTCCTCCAAGTGAAACAGAGTGTTAACAACATTTCAACTGTATTTATGTTCTACTTCAAAATGCTTAGAATCTATTCTATAATTTGTATAGGATTAGTTTTGTAGCCCATACAATATAAAAAAGGAAAGTAAAAGTTATGCTGTTTGCAACTGTAAGTAGTAGAAAATCCAAATACAAATCTAGTAGCAAGGCAATTCCAAAAATGATTGAGTTAGTGGTTAAATGAGAATGTAGTCTTCCATTCTGATCTCATATTGTTGATTCTAAGATGACAGCCCAGTTCTAGGTGTCACATGGAGATCAAGGGGATCAACAGGCAAAAAAAATAACTTATCTCCTTTATCTGATTTTGGAATAAGTAAATCTTTCATGGAATGTATTCTGGAAACTTATTTGAATGTTGAAATTGCCATAATTTCATCAAATGTTATTGCTTAAAATAATAACCCAACAGGTAAATGAGATGACTATTTTTTTACTCGGATGAATTAAGAATCACTTGCTGTTTCCCAGAAGAGGCTGAGCATCCTTACAAACAAATTGGAATATGGATGTTTTCACCAACAAGGAAGATATCTAGGACATACCTATGAGGACAACCAAAAACCACTGCCCAAAACAAAGGCAACTTTGACCACTTTGCTTTAGGCTCCCCTGCCTCTTATTTGGAAACCCTTGCATAAAATGAAGTTTAAAATATTCTCTCAATGAAATATTAGAGCAGCTAAAAATGATCTTCATTCTTGACCACAATGTGAGTAACATTTTCACCTGTATTCCAATTTAAATTCACAAATTTTCTGGTGAGGTATGATTAAGAATAAATTTAAATTAAGATTTCTACAAAAATATTTTTATTTGTTCCAAATCCTACAGACTTAATAGAAGAAGAGAACATCACTTCTAATAAAATGAACTGAGGACCAGGGAAGTAGGTCAGTGATAGAGCACTTGCTTAGCATGCACAAGACTCTGAGTTCAATCCCCAATACCAGGGAAAAAAAGAAAAACAGCCAAGAAATATTTTGTCTAGTTTCTCCCTAATATGTCATTTTTAAAAGTGTTTCTGGGGAAACAATAATAAATCAATACTGATAACAATATTAATAATAGCTCTGCTAATTTTAATGCATTTAGAACTTGTATGTAATAGCTTTAAGAAAGACTAAACTCTCAGGAATCATTTCTATAGATTATAATAACTCTAGGAATAGGTTCACTCTTTCTATGTATGATTAAACATAATAGAAGGTATGAGGATTTGTTTTTAATATGGTCATTAATTTTTTGAATTCAGTTTTTCCATCTATAGGAAGGTTAATATCACATATTCTAATTCTTATTAGACTGAAGAATACATTACATTTCTATAGATAATGAGAACAATGTCTGACACAGAATTGGCACTCTATATAATTTTCATTTGCAAACAGTCTTCAAAAATTAGGACAAATTTCTTCCACTGTTTGTGTTAATCATTTTCTCCATAGAATATCTAGGTATTAAAATTTATAGTGAAATTTTGTGGAAGATAAATTGCATTTTATTATGCATGATGTTCAGGTATAGTATAGGTACCTCATTTTTAATAGCATCTCAGACCATTCTGGAATTCTTATAAAACTGAAAATTCTATACTTTCTTATAGTCATTATGATAATACCATGCTTTAAGATACAAATAGATAGGATGACAATGTAACATAATGCCAATTTCCACTTTTAAGTAAATTGCATACTTGCCTAAAATAATATCATTTTAGTATAATATCACAGTTGTGAACTAAGGAAACTAACCAAGAATAAATGTAATTAGCAGTGCTGCACTAATCTGTATTTTATAGAATACAACTGCAAGATGAGGATATTGCCTATTGTCATAAGCATTATTTTATAATACTTACTATAGATGTGGTGTAGGCAAAAATGGCCAACTATTATCTTCATCTTTCAAGGCATCTCATAAGTAAAGTCTACATAGTCCAAAGATGTGGTTTATGTGAACATTATATAGAGCAATATTGTGTAACTACTACCTACCAAGTTCCTCTCACATCATGCCCCAGTCAAGATCTTAACCAAATGCAAAAACTATTCTGACTTCTACCACTATGGACCAGTTTGTCTTTGTATTTTCTTCTAAAACTTTGATCACTTTATATATAACTTTCATGTCTCTGTACCATCTAAAATTAATTTGTGATTGTTTGGAAAGACAAATGGATTAATATTTATTTTCCTCTCCTTGTTCTCATGCAATTGATTTGTAAAGCTATCCTTCCCCCAGTGAATTTGTAGCAGACCCCTTGTCAAAAATTTAAAAATAATGTGTAGGTCTCTAGTAGGACCCAGTATTCTGTCCCTTTGGATCATGTATCTGTCTCTGAGCCCATATCACATTCTTTTAGTTAGGGTATATTTGAGTAAGTTTTGGAATGGTATAATATATGTTCCCCAGCTTTGTTCTGATTTAAAATTGCCTTGGCTATTTAGGTCATTCAAACTTCCATCTACCTATTAAAATCATACTTTCAATCTTCAAACTGTACAAAATCATGTTGAAATTTTGATTGGAACTGCACAGTCACTTTAGAGAAACATGGGGAGAATTGGCATTTTATTAGTGTGGGTCTATCAATTATTGAACTGGGAATACTTCTCCATTTACTTCAATATATTTTAAGAAATGCTTTTGATACTTTTCAGAATAGAGATATTGTAGGTATTGCACATTTTAAATACATTTACTATACTTATTCCTAAGAATATGATGTTTTGGATAATGTAACATCTGGAATAGTGTATTTAAATTTCTTTACCAATTTCATTGTTACTATAAAGAAATATCGTTGACAATTGTGTATATTTTTTCTTTTTTACACAATATTTGTACATATTTATGGGGTACAGTATGATTTGATACAGGTATATGACATGTAATAAGCAAATCATTGTACTTACTTTTTTTTTTGCGGTACCGGGGATTGAATGCAGGGGCGTTCTACCTCCGCACTACACCCCCGGCCCTATTTTTTTATGCTTTATTTTGAAACCGGGTCTCACGAAGTTGCAGAGGGCCTCACTAGGTAGGTAGAGAGAGAGAGAGAGAGAGAGAGAGAGAGAAGAGAGAGGAGAGAGAGAGAGCGCACGCGCGCACGCACGCTGAGGCTGGCCGCGAACCCGGATCCTCCCGTCTCCGCCTCCCAAAGTACTGGGATTACAAGCTTGCACCACCATGCCCAGTTGTACTTACTTTTCTGTCACTTCTAACACTCTTTTTTCTTTGTGCTGGGAACCTTTGGATTCACTTTTACAGTTCCTGTGAAACATAAATTTATTGTAGACTATAGTTACTCTACTGTGCTACAGAACATCAAAACTAATTCCTCCTAGCAGTATTTTGGAACCTGTTATCTAACTTTCCTTCAGACAATTGTACATCTTTTTCTTGTATCTGGATAAATTCCTGGATCAACATCCTGTGGCTTGTTTGTAAATATTTTTGATGTGGGTGTGTGGGAGGGGGGTGATTTTCTATGATATTATCATGCATGCCATGTGTTAAAAATCAACTTTTTCCAATTAAAAACTGTTACTTATATTGCCTTAATACACTGGGCAAAACCCCAGTAAAATATCGACTAAATGGTAATAATGAACAGCTATTTTTCTCAGGCCTAGGGTTAAAATATTAAATAATGATATTCATTTATCTATTTATTGTATGTACACTATATCAGAGTGAGGGTGTTTCCTGCTTTTATTACAAAATTATGGATATGTCTTTACTTTTATCAAATGTATTTTATTCATCTATTATAGTGATTATTTTATTCTCTTGTATTTTATGTAGGGATATTTACTCATTTTCAAATGTAAAAACAACTATCCATTCATAAAGTACATCCTACTTTTCACAACATAATTTTTATATGTGACAATGTTATTTCTGCTCATTATATTTTAAATTTGCAATTATGTTTTCGGCAAAAAGTGAACTGTCATTTTTTTCCTATAAAGTGAAGAGTCTGTATATGATTGCTATTATAGAAATTCCTTACATGTTTGGAAAAAATTAGTGAAGTCATTTTGACTGGACTTTCCTTTGTGAAAAATTTATTTCTATTTGTCTTGTAACATTTATCATAATTTATGGTTTTCACAGGAATTTACAAATATCTATTTTTTTAAAAAATATGTTGCATGTTACTGTAATGTTCTTTAGTTATTTTATACACTATAGAATGTCTTCTTATTCATGATATTAGTAATTTTAATTTTCACTTTGTGCTACTCTAGCAGCCTTTTTTTCACTCTTTATTCTTTTTTAAAACCCAGCTTTTGTACTGTTGACATTCTCTATTATGTTTGCTAATATTGGTGCTATTTTTTAAAAATTTTATTCTTATTTTCCTTTATTAGTTTTTATTTATTTATTTAGCTTCCTATATTGGAGATTTACATAATTTTTATTAGAATACATTTGTTTGTTGGAACAGTTTTAGGTTTACAGAAAAATTTTGTGAATACAGAGTTCCCACGTGCCTTGTATTCAGTGTATCCTATTATTTGTATCATAATTAGCATGGCCTATATGTCATAAATAATGAATAAGTATTGATACATTATTATTAATTAAACCCCATACTTTATTCATATCTCCTTAGCATATGTTCAGATTTTCTGTGTGTGCTCTAAATGCCTATGGGATTGGAAAAATGTATACTGTTATTTTTTTAAAAAATTTTTGGTTCATTGTAATTATACATAATAGATTCATGGTGATAATTTAGATATTGTGGACTGTTATGTATCCACCAGTACAGTATCTTGTAGAAGAGTTCTTTATTTTTATTTTTGGTACTAGAGGTTGAATCCAGAGGCATTCTACCTAGGAGCTATATCCCCAGCCCTTTTCATGTTTTATTTTTGAATCAGGGTCTAGCTAAATTGCTGAAAGCCTCACTAAGTTGCTCAAGCTGCTCTCAAGCCAGCAATCCTCCTGTCTCAGCCTCCCAAGTACTAGGATTACAGGTGTGTGACACCACATCCAGCTAGTTTTTCAATTTTATAAAAAAAAAGAAAGAAACTGAGACTCACTTATTCCTCTTTATTCTCCTCTTCCTCCTAAACCCATGGAAACCACTGATAATTTTACTGTTGCTATAGTTTTGCCTTTTCCAGAATATCATATAATTGGAATAAAATATATAGACTTTTCAAACTGCTTTCTTCAATTAGCAAAAATCTGAGTTTAAGATTGTTTAGTCCATATAATTTTATAGTTTTGTTGTGGAGAACACGACTCCAGGGACAGATTAACACTTGCCTTGGAAAGGTCTAAGGGTCATGGAAAGTGATGACCAGACTGCTGAACTCGCTGAAAGCAGCTTGTTCCTCCAAGGTAACTGTTCTTGTCTTTCTTGCCCATGCCTGCTTGTCAAGCATTGTCTCAAGGATCCTCTGCACATCCTCAGCGGTTTTATTGCCAACCGTTATCTCAAAGACTTTCCGCAGTTCTGCAGTTTACCCAGTTGGCCATTACTTGCACGTTTACCTGTTAGACATCACCTGTAGGCCTCCCTGCACGTTTACTAGTTAAATATTAACTCCTGCTGGGTGTGGTGGCATACACTTGTAATCCCAATACTTGGGAGACTGAGACAGGAGGATTGCAGGTTCAAAGTCAGCCTCAGCTACTTAGTGAGGCCCTCTGCAACTTAGTGAGACCCTGTTTCAAAATAAAGAATAAAAAATAGGGCTGCAGTTGTAGCTCAGAGGTAGAATGCCCCTGGGTTCAATCCCCAGTGCCAAAACAAACAAATAAACAAACTTATTTTCCATCAGCGTATATTCTTGATAAAAATACCTTTTCAATTTTTTTCTCATTTTAATTTAATTTGCTTGTTCTTATAGAGTTTAAGTTTTATTTGAGTATTTTGGGTACAAATACCTTATCAAATATGTGTTTTGAAAGTATTTTCTTCTAAATCTGTGGGTTGCCCTTTGTTCTCTTAACAGCGCCTTTCACAGTGCAAATGTTTTTAATTTTAATAACATCAAACTTACCAGGTTTTTTTTTCTCTCATGGGCCATGATTTTGAAGTTCTATAAAGAAAATCATCACAAAAACCAAACATCCTGTAAATTTTCTCCTAGTTGTTTAAGTTTCCATTTTTACAAGGAAGACTATGATTCAACAAGTCCATTGCACTTGTTGAAAAGATTATATCTTCTAGTAAATTTTCTTGGATCCTTTGTCAACTACTAGTTGATATATATTAGCATATTTCGGAGCTCCGTATTCTGTTACGGTAATCTGTGTGTCTATTTCTCAATACCAAATTGTCGGGACTAATGCAGGTTCATACTGCATCTTGAAAGTTGTAGCGATAAATGCTACAACTTTATTCTTCATTTTAGTGTTGTCTGTTCTAGATTTTTGACTTTCCATATCTCTTAAGGAATCATTTCATCAATATCTCCAAATATTGTCTCTGTGGAATGAGCTATTCAGTGTTCATCCTGCTTCTATTTTTTTGCAAGAGATTGTGAAGAATTGTCATTTTTCTTAATGCTTTGAAATGAAAACAGTTGATTTGATGCCTCTCTTTCAAAAGGGCATTAATTATTGATTCAGCTTTTTAATAGGTATAAGCCTATTCAGAATCTTTCTTTCTTCTTGTGTTAGTTTTTATAGTTTGTGTCTGAAGCAATGGCTCCATTTCATCTAGGTTATCAAATTTATGAGCATATAGCTGCACACCATAGCCTTCTATCATCTCTTCATGTCCATGAGATCAATAGTTATGACCCTTCTTTTATTTTATCATTGCCAATCGTTGCCCTCTTTCCCCCCCCCCACTTTGTTAACCTGGCTAGAATTTTATCAGTTCTATTAAAATTTTAAAAAGAACAAGCCTTTGGTTCTATAGATATTCTCATTGTTTTCCTAATTATCAGTTTCTTTGGTTTCTTCTCTATTTTTTATCATGTTGTTTTTCTCCTTGTTTTAGATTTAAATTGATTTCATTTCACTATTTTCTTAAGATGCAGACTTAGTTTTGAATTTAGATTGCTTGTATAAAATATGCTCATTTAATGTTATATATTTCCTTCTAAACACTGCTTTCATTGTTTCCCACACATATTGACATGTTATCATGTCCTGTTTGTTTATTTATTTATTTATTTATTTATTTATTTATTTATTGCGGTACTGGGGATTGAACACAGGGGCATTCTACCTCCGCGCTACTCCCCGGCCCTATTTTTTATACTTTATTTTGAAACCGGGTCTCATGAAGTTGCGGAGGGCCTCACTAAGGAGAGAGAGAGAGAGGGGGAGAGAGAGAGAGAGAGAGAGAGAGAGAGAGAGAGAGAAAGAGCTGAGGCTGGCCGCGAACCCGGATCCTCCCGTCTCCTGCTCCCAAAGTACTGGGATTACAAGCGTGCACCACCACGCCCGGCTCTCTGTTTATTTAATTCAAGATATTTTTAAAATTTATTTTGAAATGTCTTCTCTAATGCATGTGTTTTCTTCATTCTTCAGTGTTTGGGGATTTTTCCAACTCTTTTATATAGCCATTTCTAGTTTAATTCCATTGTAGTCTTAGAACATATTTTGTATGATTTTTTTAAAAATCTTAAGTTATGTTTTATGAACTCAAATGCAGCTTATATTAGTGAATATTTTATGTGGATATAATTTATATGTATATTCTGCTCTTTGTATATTCTATACATATCAATTAAATCAAGTCAATTAATAGTACTATATAGATAAACTATATCCTTAGTGGTTTTCAGCTTGCTGTATATACCAATTACTAAAACAAGGTACTTTATTTTTCCCCAAATACTATTGCACTTGTCTATTCTCTTCATTTCTACCAGTCTTGCTTCATATTTTAATACTGTACTAAGAGGTACATATTTTATTTGAATCATATCTTCTTGGATAGTATGGCATCTTTATCTGATAATTTTGTGATTGCTCTTGAGCCTTCTTTGTCTGAATTTAATACAATTACTCTAGCTTTCTTTTGATTAATGATATGCCCTTATCCCTTTATATTTTAACTTGTATTTAATTTAAAGTTAATTTTATAAAATTTTATGTCAGCTTTTATCTATGAAAACTTCTTACTTGCATTTGGTGCAGAATCTTTACATCTAAAGTGATTATTGATATCACTGTTTTAAACCCTGCCATGTTTATACCTTTATTAACTAAACTTTTTGTTTCTTTTATTCACTGCCTTTTCAGGGTTTTTTTGTTTTTTGGTACTGGGGATTGAACCCAGGGGCATTCAACCTCCTAGCTACACCCCCCAGCCCTATTTTATTTTCAATTCTTTATTTTGAAACAGGGTCTCACTAAGTTGCAGAGGGCCTCAACTCACTAAGTAGCTGAGGCTGGCCATGAACCTGCGATCCTCCTGTCTCAGTCTCCCAAGTACTGGGATTACAAGCATGCGCCACCACGCCCGGCTCTTTTCAGGTTTTACTTGTGCTCTTTCTATATTATTCCATTGTATTTCCTTTCATAGAGCATCAATTATATTTCTTTGGCAAAATTGTTGGCCACTGGTCTAAAGTTTTCTACATTCATTTTTATACTTTTATTGGTACATTGTAATTATACATCATAGTGAGGATCAAAGTGATATAATCATAAATGCACATAGCACTTGGTGTGTATTTCTCTGGGTCCTGCCCCACTACTGATCCCTCCATACATGTTAGTGAGATTGGTAGTGATACTTTCTTATATGGACACAGCATTATTGGAACTGTTCCTTTCTTCAATCCTTTTTTCCTTCCATTCCTCCCTCCCCCAATCTCCTTCTACTATTCTACTGATATCTCCCCTCATTTATCTGAAGTCCCTTGTTTTCCTATTTTCTATGCAGCTTCCATATATGAGAATAAACATTTGACTCTTGACTTTCTAAGACTGGATGATCTCATTTAGCATAATATTCTCTATTTCCATCCATTTTTCTGCAAATGACATAATTTTGTTCTTCTTTATGGCTGAGTAAAACTCCATTGTGTATATATACACCACTTTTTTAATCTCTTCATCCATGGACAGACACCTAACTTGGTTCCATAACTAGGAATTGTGCTGCTGTAAACATGGGCATTCTTGTATCACTATAGTATTCTGATATTAAATCTTTTGGAAAGATACTGAGAAGTGGTATAGCTGGGATATATTCCATATGACCATGATCTCCATAGTGGCTGTATTAATTTAAAATCCCACTAATGGTGTATAAGTGCTCATTTTCCCCTATATCATCTCCACCATGTATAATTATTTTTGTTCTTGCTGATTGCCATTCTGACTGGAATTTGATGGAACCAGTACAGTTTCCTCATTGCTAATGATGTTGAATATTTTTTCATATATTTCTTGGCCATTCGAATTTATTTTTTTGAGAAATGTTTATTGAGTTTAATTGCTCATTCATCGATCAGTGCATTTATTTCTTGGTATTAAATTTTGAGTTCTTTATATATTCTGAATATTAAGCTTCTGTCAGAGGAGTAGCTGGCAAAGATTTTCTCACATTCTGTATGTTCTCTCTTCATGCTCTTGTTTCCTTTGTTGTGCAGAAGCTTTTTAATTTGATACTATCCCATTTATTGAGTCTTGGTTTTATTTTCTGAGCTTTGGGGCCTTATCGAAGCATTCTCTTCCTATTCCTATATATTGGCGAGTTGCTCCTCCAGGCACTTTGCAGTTTGACAAGAATAAGGACTAGAAGTGTGGAGTCTATTGGGACACTGATCATTCCGTTGGAAAACATATTGTAATGAGTGTTTTAATAAATATGGCCCCAGCTGCTACTGGAGAACATAAGAGGGAAATTCCTCCAGTCCTCTAGTTTAAAAGTTCTGTATGGTCATCAAGATGTCAACAGGGCTGCGTTACTTTCTGGAGCCACTGTGATAAATTAATCATTCTCTTTGCTCACTTTTAGTGTTGCCATAATTCAGTTCATTACCGCTGTTGAATTAAGGTCCCTAATATTTTTTTTCTTGTTGCATATAAACCTAGGGCTATTCCCAACTCTAGAGGTTGTCAAATTCCTTAGCTCCTACCCTACTTTTTTAACTTTTCTACTCAAAACCAGCAATGGTGGGTACAGTGTTTTTTATATGCAATCTCTCTGACTTGCTCCTCTGGATTCGTCTTTACTCTTCACTCTTTAATGATTGGACTGGGTCCACCCAGGTAATGCAGGATAATCTCCCTACTTCAATGTCCTTAGCTGTGGTTGTTTGTTTATTGGTTGGTTGGTTGGTACTGAGGATTGAACCCAGGGGCATTCTCCCTCCAAGTTACATCCTCAGTCCTATTTTTTTTTTAATTTTGAAACAGGATCTTGCTAAATTGCTGACAGCCTCAGTAAGTTGCTGAGGCTGGCTTTGAACCTACTATCTTCCTGTCTCAGCCTCCCAAGTACTGGGATTACAGACATGCGCCACCACACTTAGTGTCCTTAGCTTTAATTATGGCTTCAATTGCTTTTTCAGTATTAGATTACATATTCAGTCTAGAGATTAGGACATCTTTCACAATGGAGTGCACTATTATTACTATAGATACACAATATAGACAGAGTGACGGGCAGTCAGAGAAGGATTAGGTAGGCTTAAAAACCTATATTCCATATATTCAGCAAAAAAGAAATGACAATTTTGGAAAAAGTGTCTTTAGTTTTAGCAAGTGATGTAGGTGTCATAAGAGACTGAGAAGATTTTTAGGGGAATGGTGTATCTGCTTTGCTATGTATGCTTGGACATTTGAATTTCATTTAAAATGTACCATAAAACCACAGAAGTATTTTAAGGAATAAAGTGACATCATATGTTATGTTATAAAAGTCACTGACAGCAGCCTTGGAAGGAATTTCACAGGAGGATCAAAACTGGTGGAAAAGAGAAAAGTTAGGAGGACGCCACTATAAATGAGAGAAGGAATGGTATCAGCTGGTCATCGCCAATGACAGCGATGACCTTGGGAGGGAACGGATTCTAAAAATATTCAGGAAGTATAAGTGAGAAAGCTCCGACAACAAATTGGATGTGCAAGATAAAGTTAATGGGGTAGAAACAATGATTTCAAGAATTCTAGCTTTGGAAGCAGCATGTGGGAGATAAAATGTCAACTCATGCTCCCTTTAATGTATGCCTCAGGAATGATCATGACTAAACTTAGAGAGACTGATGGGTTGGGTGTGGTTGCCTCACATGGAAATTTCTATTCCAACTGAGAGTTTGAAAACAGTATAAAGATGTAGCACAGTCCTTATAAAGCTATAGTGTTGCTGATCCTGATTAATATCATAACATTTATAAAGCTAATCCACATAAACTTTAGTGTGCTGAGAGTATAGTGACCTCAAAGTTTAAAGTAATAGAAGACATTAAGTCATGAGAATATATTTAGTGTCTATAAGCCCTCATGTAGTAAGAAGGATAACTATGTTATAACAAAAAATTATTTGGAAATAATGATTTACAAAAGATGTATTTTGCAGCCTTATTATTCTAAAATATAATTTCATGACATAACTGCACTTTAGCCCATGAAAACTGTTCATGAACATTCCCACAAAACAAATTAGAGGTTTTTGTTGCTGTTACTGAATTGCTACTAAATATAACTATGGCTACTTGAAAAATATTTGGTGACATGCCTTGATGAAAGGAAAAGAAAGGCTTATCCCTGTCTAACATTAGGATAATTTCAAGGTTGTCAAAAGTATTGAAATCTTAAAAGAGCTTTCAGTGGCCAGTTGTAACAATCAAACAGGCAACAAAATACTAAAAATTATTGTGCTAATTTGGATCAACTTAAAATTATAAAAATCCATGAATCTAAGGGATACAGGTAGCATAATATCCAAAACAATGTATGTACTTAGACAAAAGAAAAGAGATGATAATAACAGAATAGTTATGGTTTTATATTATTTTCATAAAAAGGAGCATTTCATCCTATAATTGTGCTCTGGGTTATGACGCATGTGCTCACACGCACATATATATGTGTGTGTGTGAGTGTGTGTGTGTGTGTTTATATATACATATATGTATATACATACTATACATACTATATGTATGTATATACACACCGAAATTTACGAAAACATAAAGCATATACTTTAAACTTGTCAGAAGACATAAAAATTTGAAGAAATACAAGAAGTAAAATTCAAAGTGAATTGTATAAATCTTATATTCATATCAAATATAGAGATACAAAACATCATGTTAGAAAAAGTAAAGTTTCATTTCATTAGGAGAAAAACCAAAAACTCAGGCTAATATGGATACTTTAATTTGAAACAATCTCCTTAGAGTTAGTACCATACTGTGGGTCTTACTCAAGAATCAACTTTCCAAAAACAAAATCTCATGACTTAGTTTGATCCTCTTAAAAAAAGACCTTAAAAAGTAACTGGGCATGAGATTATGGACACACACTTATAATCCCAGTACTTGAGAGAAGGAGACAGGAGGATCATAAATTTGAGGTCAGCATGTAGTAATTACAAGGCCCTGTTTAAATAAATAAATAAAAAGGCCTGGAGGTGTAGCTCAGAGATAAAATGACCCTAGACCACGCGCAGGCAAACACACACACACACACACACACACACACACACACATACACACACACACACACACACACACAAATATAAAAATCAAATACAAGCAAACCTGTAATCCCAGTACTTTAGGAGACTGAGACAGGAAAATTGCAGGTTCCAGGACAGCCTCAGTAATTTAGTGAGACTCTGTTTCAAAATAAAATAAAAATAAAAATAAAAACGGCTGGGGGATGTAGTTCAAAGGTGCAATGCCTCTGGGTTCTATCTCCAGACACACACACACACACACACACATACACACACACACGTGTGCATACACAAAATCAAATATGGTATAATAAATACAATTCTAGGAATATGGAGAAATGGCAATTGAATAAATCCTTAAAGATGAGATACAAGCAAGCTTGTTACAAGTACTTGGTAACTTTGACCTTTGACCTCTTCTCCTACTTCAGTGGGACCGTGCCCTGCACACCACCTGCCTCATCCATTGCAGGCGGAAGGTGTCTCCAGGCCTTGCCCCTGTTCTGAGGCCCAAGGTCCACTAGTGCGGTGAGTCCAGTCATGCAGTCACTCCATCATGTCTAACTGCACGTGTTTTCTCTTGAACAGTTTTGTCAAGTTTCCCAACAGCTCCAGCGCATAGGCCATGCCCTCCCAAAGCAGCCCTTTTACATCTCTATCTGGATTATGTTGTATTCTAGTTTTATTACAGACATTGTTGCAATTGGGTCATGTGGAAAATTTTGCGGCAAGAGCCCATATAAAACTGATAAAATTTTTCTATGTATTATAAGCTCTCTCTTTGTTCTTTACACTGAAGGTGTGGGCTCTCCTTTTTTCAACCTTTGCACTTGGAAACACTTCTCCAGGGATACCCTCCCTTTCCAAACATTTGTGAGCAGAGGCACTTTTTTTTTTTTTTTTTTGTACCGGGGATTGAACCCAGGGGTGTTCTACCTCCACGCTACACCCCTGGCCCTATTTTTTATACTTAATTTTGAAACCGGGTCTCACGAAGTTGTGGAGGGCCTCATTAAGTAGAGAGAGAGAGAGAGAGACAGGGAGAGAGATAGAGACAGGGAGAGAGAGAGAAAGAGAGAGCTGAGGCTGGCCGTGAACCCGGATCCTCCGGTCTCCACCTCTCAAAGTACTGGGATTACAAGCGTGCGCCACCACGCCCGGCTTGGCACTTTTTTTTTATTTCCAAACTATCTTCTCAAGTTGTCTATACAAAGGAAACAGCCTTGGAAGCTGGAGATAGTCTCTCCTTGAGTTTTCCAAGGAAAAGTTTTCTCCTTTTTTACTTAATCCTGTGTTTACATGTTTCATTTGTCTCTCTTTGCATCACACTGCAGAGATCCAGGCACATAGGGGAGATGCAATAAGTAAGAACCTCCTCTAACTGTGCCGGTATTGGAAAATAGCTCTGATATTAATTTCTAGTAAAATGTGAAAGGCAGTCATGCAGGCAGGGAGAGGCTGTAGCTTTGTTTGTTACATTCCAAGACCTCCCCCTCCCTTCTTTTCTGCCCCTTTGTTCTAATGATTAACCCATATTGAGAATGTAAAGACAATTGAATCCTCTAGCCTTAGAAGCATGCAGAGACCTAAGAGCACCATAGAGGCAGTTAAGGCTTTTAGCCCTAAGATCATAGTGACTCTGCCTAACACATTTTAAAATGGTAAAGATTGCAAGGGCGTTATGCCTGCTTTTAGAGATTATACACAGCTACACTGGCTATAGCTAGTGCCTCTGTTTCCTTCCTATTATTTGTGACCTGGCCTCAGTATAAGAAAGGCAAACTCCATGTGTTATATCAAAGTGCCCATAGTTGATAGACAACCAATACAGCCCAATACAATACGGGTAAAAACAAGGTAGATTATTGACCTCTGCACTTAGTAAGTGCACTTAGTAGACTAGAAGGCATCACCTGCCTAAGGAATAAGTTATGTCTAAGAAATAAGTTACTACGAAGCCGAGCGTGGTGGCGCACGCTTGTAATCCCAGTACTTTGGGAGGCGGAGACCGGAGGATCCGGGTTCGCGGCCAGCCTCAGC
>PVJS01003531.1:0-75022 GCA_004027185.1 Glis glis | reverse complement strand
TCCCCCGCCTCTGGTTGTTCGCCTCCCTTTTTCTGTCTGTGTATTAATCAGTGGGCTTCTATGTATTCTTAAATGTTACTATCTTTAGTTGCTATCCCCCACGGAAGTCGTGTGGGATTTGTATGGCTGTTCCGTTTGGAGCACCCGAGAGAATTTAGAGACAGGCTCCTCTCGGTGTCCTTACTCTGCCGCCATCTTCGAGAGTCTCTTTCTCCTCTTTTTAAAAAACCTGCTCTTGGCCGGGCGTGGTGGCGCACGCTTGTAATCCCAGTACTTTGGGAGGCAGAGAACGGAGGATCGGGGTTCGCGGCCAGCCTCAGCTCTCTCACTCTCTCTCTCCCTGTCTCTCTCTCTCTCTCACTCTACTTAGTGAGACCCTCCGCAACTTTGTGAGAACCGGTTTCAAAATAAAGTATAAAAAATAGGGCCGGGGTGTAGTGCGGAGGTAGAACGCCCCTGTGTTCAATCCCCGGCACCGCAAAAAAAAAAAAAAAAAAATTCTCTTACAAAAAGATTTAGTTCAATAAATAATTATTTCAGCTAATATTATTTAAATTGAAAGATTTATCATCAAAAAGATAATGGCAGATCAAAAAGGAATACTATATATAGATAACATTTTTTAGATTCTTTGCAATGAAGAAACCCAGAAAAATACACAACACCAAAAATAAACTTCTATGTAAATTATGGACTTTGAGTGGTAACGATGTGTATGTAGGTCCATCAAACATAACAAATGTACCACTTGAATGAGGAATATGGATAATGGCAGAGGCTACATATCTGAGGGGCTAGTAAATCTCTGTACCTTCCACTCAAGTATTTTTGTGAAACTAACACTGTTTAAAAAATAAAGTCTAATAAAAGAGAAAAAGAAAATAAAATCATAAATAAGAGAGGGTGCAGTCAATATTAAACAATTTTATCCATTGTCTTTGTAAGGAGTGAGAATATACAGCCCCTATCCTTTTGTTTCTCACTGGGGATGGAACCCAGGGGCATTCTACCTCCAAGCTATACCCCCAGCCCTATTTTTTTTATTCTTTATTTTGAAACAGGGTCTCACTAAGTTGCAGAGGGCCTCACTAAGTGGCTGAGGTTGGCCATGAACCAGCGATCCATCTGAATCAACCTCCCAAGTACTGGAATTACAGTACTTGGTGAGCCACCACGCTCGGCTCTGTTTCTTGTATTAGTTAGTGCCAGTTAACATCATTTTAGAGTTGTAAAATTGGATGAACCAATGCTCCTCCATATACTGCCAAGAAATGGACATTTTCATTTTAACTAGGACATTTCCTGACCATTCATGAGAACCTTTAAAAATTTTTTGAAGAATAGTTTAATATTTTGATTATTACTCTCTATTGGTAAATTCTGCATATATTTTGTTTACTAAAATAATCTGTTGGGCTCCAGTTTTAAACCTCTCATCCATTTTTACCATGTACTAATTGTATGGTATCAAATATTTAGAATAAACTGTAAGATGAATTTGTAAATTCTTTCAATCTGATTAAATGTAGTCCTGGATATCAAGTCTTATGCATGATAAGAAATCTAATTAAGTTCTTTTTACCAGCATTAATGCATAGCCTGAGAAGTCTGACTCTTTCAAATATTCAGATTAACACACACACACACACACACACACACACACACACACGCACACACACACAGGAACACAGCATTTTCACTTTTCTGGTTGCAATACTTTAGGGAAATATGTCAAGAAAAAAATTGAGGTGGGAAAAGTAAAGTAGAAATCAAGTGGCCACATCAAACAACAATAGTAAAATAATATAGTATAAAATTTTATAAATATAATGCCTTATAAATTAGATATTTTTCTAGTTTTCTAATTCCATAAGAAGCAATTCCTTGATGAAAACTAAATTCTCAGTTCCTACATTTTGTGCTATATTTTTATCTTATCTTCAGGTTTATTTTGTTTATTTTTATATGTAGTTTATGTTCTTACATTGCAATAAATCTCTCTAATTTCCAGTTTTAGAAAAACTATTTTTGTAAATGCATTTATTTTTTTTGCATGCATTTTGTTGCCTTTATAAACTTACCTGTCTTGTATTTTATTTTATTCTTTTATGATATTTCATTTGATATTTTATGTCTGCTACAGCTAATTATAATCATGCAAAGTATAAGTTTTAAGTTGGAGAGTACAGATATTTTCCACATTTTGAACTTTGATTACAAAAAATGAATAAACAGCAAGCGTAGTGAAGGCCCTGCTTTTCTCTTCTATTCCGTTGTATTTTGCATCCCACTCTTCCCTCTGAAGCTAAGGTTTTTGAAAGTTTGTAATAAATACTTATTAAGCACTTTCAATATTTTGAGTGCTATTTATAATGCCTTATTTCCATTTCTATCTTAATTTTCTATTGAATGGGAAAACATTCTTACACAATAACCCTTGCTTCTTACCTTAATTTTCATCATTTCTTTTCACTCCTTTCTCTGATTCATGGAGTTGGGCTTTCCTCATTCATTAACTCAGAAAAAACTAACCCCAAACAATCATATTTCCAGATTCTGGGCTGAAATTTAAAAATTGAGTGTAATCACTAAATGTAGAAATGGTATTTATTATAGGATGTTTTTACTACCTTTCCTGTATTTCCTTACATCTCTCACATACCTACACACACAGAGAGAGACATATAAACAGTTTATTTGATTCTGGGAATGGGAGAAAGATAAAGAAGGGAAAAAACAAAACAAAATTAGTCACCGATGGATTCCTGAGAAGGTGAGCAATAGCCATACCAAGCCGAATCCTGGAATCAATGTGAAAGAGAACCTAGGAAACACCTGCTTTCATTATTCAAGACAGTGTTAAAGTCGTAGTGTTCTCGTTAGCTTACCATGATTCAACAGCCTCAAAATAAATGGAGGAACCTAGATTCACATGCCAAAGAGAACACAGTTATACAGTCATCATTGTCTTCTTCCATGAACACATGAAGGTAGCTCTAAAAGTCAATATACCTGAGAGAAATGACATGGTAGGGAACTGCTGCGCCCCAGAGTAAAATCTGCAGCCTGCAACATGAATACCTTGCTGAATAGATGTCAGCACATACAGGTCATGAGGAGAGCCCGAGTGATGATGAACCCCCATCCTCAGCACACAAGCACACACCCCTGTCATGACAGTATCTGATTTTCCATTTATCCAGAATAGAGGTGTTGGCATTGGAAGGGATGGATGGAACATGACTTAAGTGCCCTTTTATTTGTCAGCTAACAGAATGAAGAATTTAATTAAAACCCAGTCATAGATGAATAAAGAATGCTTTGTGTACATGTGCATTTGCGACTTGGTATCTATACACACTCTAGCTTCATACTAATAGCATCATAGCTTCCATAGTTGATGATAAGGAAAACAAGGTCCAGTGTGACTTATTAACATCACAAGGCCACATAACTAGAAAGTGCTGCAGTCAGAATTGAAATGCTTATAGACTGATCCTATGCCTACATTTAAAATGATATAACTCCTCAGAAATTATCTTTATAATGAAAGTTGCTGAGATTTTGTTGTTTTTGTTGTTGCTTCCAATTCAACTACCTATAGGTAAGGAGGATTATGTCAATGATATACACATGTATATATGTGTGTGTGTGTGTGTGTGTGTGTGTGTAGAGAGAGAGAGAGATTTTGAATGTTTAATATATTTCCCTCTTCTATTTTCATTTGAAATAAATGAAAACTGGCTGATTTCTAAAAAGTTTACTATTTGTTTAATTAGAAGTGAATTTATTATCTGATTAAAATAAACTGATAGATCCTTGTCCAAAATATTATGTAACCAATGCATAAAATCTTTGATCGCAAATAAATGTGGAGGTAAATGTTTTAATGTTGGTATCACATAACCCAAGAATGTATTAAAATTCAAGCATGTATTAAAAAGAAGTCACAGTAAAGGTTGTATTATGGTTTGCATCAGGAGTGAATGTTTCTGTTTGAATTAATGAAGGACATGCCATTTGAGTCAAATTATGAGGCTAAATAGTAAAATACAAGATAAGTGCAACCTAGTTTGGGATAAATATATCTAAACTCAATAGCTAACTAGTACAAGTTGCATTTAGACTATGCATAGAACATGGTAAGTAGCAAAAATAGAGACTTGACATATCACACAAATATTGACCAGAGCAGAAACAGAATAAAATATTAAGGAATTTAAACTGTGTGTGTGTGTGTGTGTGTGTGTGTGTGTGTGTGTGTGTGTGTTACTGAGGATTCAACCTAGGGGTATTCTAACTCTGAGCTACACCCCCAGAACTCCCAGCCCCCTTTTATTTTTTGTTTGGAAACAAGGTCTCACTAGGTTGCTGAGAGTCTAGTGAAACTGACTCTCACTAGACAGATGAGACTGTCCTGGAACCTACATTCCACGCCTGGCTTAAACTTTGTTCTTAAGGAATATGATGTATAGCTACAAGAGATTAAATTTTGTGACTTAAGATAAGATATATGGATATTTAAGTTCTCTGTGCATGCTGAAACAAGACATTCAAAGAATATCTCAAAGGGATGTGTGTCATTCACATAAGAAACAAGGCAGGGATGGTGAATCATGCCTATAATCCCAGTACTTGGAAGGCTGAGACAGGAGGATATCGGATTTGAGGACAGCTTCAGAAATGTAGTCAGCCTCTCAGCAACCAAGCAAGATGCTGTTTCAAATTAAAAAAAAAAAGAAAAAAAGGGGGGCTGAACATGTAGCTTGGAGGTAGAATGGTAGGACTTACATTCTCTGCAGAACCTTTCTCTCTCTCTCTCTCTGTCTCTGTCTCTCTCTCTCTCTCTCTCTCTCTGTATCTATCTGCTTCTCATCTGCCATGAACTGAGCAGCTTCCCTCCACCGTGTTCTTCTGCCATGATGTTCTGCTTCAACTGAGGCCCAACACAATGGTGGATAGTGGACAGAGATTTCTGCAACCATGAGCCAAAATAAACTTTTCCTCCTCTAAGTTGTTATTGTCAGGTATTTTGGTCACAGTGGAAAAAAAAGCTAACATGAAAACTTTGGATAATGATTTTAGAAATATTTAGAGAACCAAATAATAATGTTCTAATTATCAGTGGGTTGCTCTTGGCTTCACATTTCTATTTTCCTTCTCTGCAATTCTTTGTAGTGAGCACAATATCTGTCTTTGCCAGTAGAGGGCGATAGAGAGACATTACAGTAGCAAAGTATAGTTATGCAAGGAGTTCTGCTGAAGCCCAGAGCATGCATTTTCTTAGTAAGCCTGCAGCGGTGGCCCAGTCTGGGTCACCACCTTTCTGCATGACCCCTTTCTACAGCCCTCCTGAAACAGACAGTGTGCATCTCAGACATCACCTTGCTCTTTCAGCCAAAACTTTCCCAAAGCTGAACCCCCCCTAAGTCAGCTTTCACCTATGGAGGTAAGAGAGTAGCTTTATGCAAACCTTCCACCATCAAAATGTTCCTGAACACCTTACTCCTTTTGACAGCCTTTCTCCCAGCCTAACTCTCCAGCACACCAAGTGGGAGGTTTCCAGATTGAGGGAAAAATATGAATTTACTCTGGCTGGAAAAGTCTTGTAAACTTTTCTGTTATCCAACGGGCTGCTTATCACACTTTTCCAAAGGAGATCTGTGCCTCAGTTTTGGAAAGGAAAATACTCTTCCAATTACATCTTCCCTTCCTCCCGTATTTTAAATTTTCTTTACATCTCTTGTGATTACTTTTCTCTTATTGTTAACACTTATTTACATTAGACTTCAAGTTGAACTGTGGCTTCTGTCTCTTGATTGCACACTGACTGATACAAGGAGACTCAAAGTTGGGACAAAGAAAATTGGAGGCAAGAATAGTAAGTGTGTGTTTGTTGTCATTTGACAGAATAATGATAGGGATAATTTCTGGGAAGTCATTGGAAGAAACAGAGAAATATTATTAGAGCTCTTTTTTTGACTCATAAAGAAGCTGCTTAGCTGGGCTTGGTGAAAAATGCCTGTAATCCCAGTACTTGGGAGGCTGAGGCAGGAGGATCACAGGTTGGAGGACAGCCTCATCAGCGTAGAGAGAGACTTTCAGTAAACTAGAAAGAACCTGTTTTTAAAAATAAATAAATAAAATAGAAAGGACTGGTGGTATAGCTTGCAGGTAGAATGTCCCTGACTTCAATCTCTAGTACCACACACACACACATACACACACACACACACAGAAATACTTGACTGTTTGGCTGTTAACTAACTAACCAACTAATTAAAGTTATGAAGTATATACTGATGACTGTTACTGCATTCAATGTTCCAGCCCTCTTTTTTTGGATTAAGGTTTTTAATGTGTACAGAGATGATTAATATTTTGTGATACTCATTTCTCAATATATTAGTAACTAGCCAGGCGTGGTGGTGCACCCTTGTAATCCCAGTACTTGGGAGGCGGAGACCGGAGGATCCTGGTTCGCGGCCAGCCTCAGCTACTTAGTGAGGTCCTCCACAACTTCGTGAGACCCGGTTTCAAAATAAAGCATAAAAAATAGGGCCAGGGGTGTAGCTCGGAGGTAAAACACCCATGGGTTCAATCCCCGGTACCGCAAATATATATATATTAGTATATATTTATATTATATATATATTATATATTATAAATATATATATATATTAGTATCTAATAGGCCTAAATTCAATTAAAATGAAAAATACAACTTTCTAGTATGCAATGTTTTCACCAGTTTATCAAATATATGTTAAGCAAATGCTAAAATTAACTGATCGGTACTCTTCTATCTTTGAAGTTACAGAATTTCCTGGTAGAAATTTGCTTCTTGCTCCATGTTTGCTCAGCTCTATTGATTATTACCTTCTGTTAAATTGTTCTTTCATCTGACAGAGAACACTGTAATGGGTTAGTTGTGAGTTTGTTTATTACGTTTTGCTTCTAGATCACACAGAATTTGAATGTTTCAAAATATCTTCAATGGTCTATTTACAAATATTCTTTTGCTTGGGTAATTGTTATAGATCATTGATTATAGGTATTATACATATCCTCATAGTGTTAAGAGTATGCACCTTCATTTCCCAGTGCTCCTGTAACAAATAACCACATACTTGGTGACTTAAAACAACAGGAATTTATTCTCTCACACTTATGGACCTAGAAGTCAGAAATAAAGATATTGGCAGGTTATGCTTCCTCTGAAGGCTCTGGGGAAGAATTCTTCCTTGCTTCTTCCAACTTTACATGTTCTTGAGTTTTCTTGGTGTTTGGTTTGTTGTAGCAAAATTCCATCTCTGATTCCCTTTCAAATGGCCTTTTCCCCTGTGTGTATGTGTCTTCTTTTCATAGTCATTCAGTATAACTCCATCTTAATTAATTAAATCTGCAAAGACCCTAATTCTAAATATAGTCACATTCTGAGGTTCCTGGGGGACAGAGATTTTTGAAATACACCCTTCGATTCAGTACTGTGGAGATATTATAATGTCAAGTTTTAGGGGTTTTCCAAGTTTGTTTCTAAGAAATATAAACAAATTAGAGATAACCCATTTCAGTTTTTCTTAGTCCAATATTCTATTTGAAATGAAAATTTTTATGATAAACACTCAAAACGGAAAGAAAAATGAACATATCTGGATATGATGAATAATCCTTACCCCGGTTCCAACATCCTCTTCATCTTACATTCTTAGGAAGACTGTTGGTTGCCTTAAGACATTTATGGCCCTTGGGCAAGTTGGGCTAAATCCCTGCCAAATTCCCACAGGAGTCAAGTGGTACTGCTCAAACTCTAGAAAGAAAACGTAAAGCATCTGAGACCATCACTCGGATATTTCTTCTATTATTTCTTCTTCTTCTTCTTCTTCTTCTTCTTCTTCCTTCTTCCTTCTTCCTTCTTCCCTTTTCCTTCCCTCCTCCTCCTTCTCATCTTCTACCTCCTCCTCCTCCTCCTCTTCTTCCTCCTCCTCTTCCTCCTCCTTCTTCAATACTGGGGATTGAACCCAGAGACATTCTACCTCTGAGCTACACCCACAGCCCTTTTTATTTATTTATTTTTGTTTTTAAAGAGGGTCTCACTAGGTTGTTGAGAGTCTTGCGAAGGTGCTGAGACTGATCTTGAACCTGCAATCCTCCTGTCTTAGCCTCCCAAGTACTGGGATTACAGTCGTGTACCCATGCCTGGCTCACCCAGATATTTCATAGTGGGCTTTTTTTCTTAACAGTTTTTTCACATTCCTAAGGTGACATTCTCTGGTCCTTCCTGCACAAACTAGGAGTTATCATTATTCCTTTTTAATACTCAGATAGATGAATACTTGTTGACATTTTTTACTTTGCAAATTGAATTTAGGAACATTCTCCAGGTAGTTTTCAGTAATATACACAAATACAAAATTTAATTTATGGTAAATGTAAAGCAAAACATTCTTGATAACTTGAGTGTATATTTTGCTTTTCCCTTTGAAATTAAGAAGAACAATTTCTGCTACTTAAATTATCATTCATGAGCGGACATATGTGTTTAACTTTTCTCATTATTTTCTTAAAGGGAAGTAGTCATTAAATAGAAATTTTAAAAATATCCATGGGATGAAGTATGTCTTATTCCATTATAATTTATTGTTACCTTTGTATTTGTGATATTATTTTTATAAATGCCTTATGATACATAAACTTTGGGATTCTATTCTTACCTATTGGAAAAAATTCTAAAGTGAAAAATATTTTCTATAACCTTGGTTCTTTCTTCCTCAAGACTTTATGCCTCCTATGCCCTTCCTTTTTGTCATGTTTGATGGAGTACTCATTCACATAATTTTTGATTGACCCATAATATATGTACTTGTTGGCTTTGCAGGTCTTTCAGAGTCTCATTTAATGAACTTCATAGAGACATCTTTCTTATCTAAATTATACTTTTCTAAGTTTCAAAGAAATTTTAGTCTGTTTCTCCTTAGGAAAAAAATATGTAATAACCATGTCTATCTTCTGCTTATCTATTTGTTTAATTTTCTACCTATCTACTTGTTTAAGATATTTTGTTCATAATTACTGATCTTTTTCTATAGCTTCTTTATTTGACAGTTTTCTTTCTAATAATTACAAATTCATACATTGAAACACCTGCCAATAAGCACATATGCATATTATCTTTTTGCTTGGTCTCTGGTTCCTTATGTGTTTTAAATTCTTAAACTGTCATTTTAATTTCTAACGGTAACATTTAATCTAGTATAATATGGCAAGCCATTGCTCTTTTCTTTTAGATATGCATGCCAATTTTTATTTAATCATCATTTAGTCATTTCCTTTACTTGTAATTATTATGCATAACTTATCCAACATCTTATCACACCCTCTGTCTATAAAACGGCAGATGATTAATGGACAAATTATTTATTCATGAGCTTTTGTCCTATATTTTATTTATAGTTCCTAATTTGCTAAACAAAATGTCTATTTTTCCTTTTTATTTCTTTATTCTGCTCCTTTTCAAAAAGCCACTCTACCACTTATTACTCATTCATTCAACTACTATACCAGGTGTTTTTATAGCACCTTTGGATTACAGATTTTATTAAACAGACAATATTCTTGTTTTCATAAAGCTTGTAATACCATGGAGTGGGATAAGGTGATAAATAAAAGAATGAATAAATGTTTTCATTTATTATAAAATGATAAGCATAAAATCAAGGAGGGATAGGAGACAAAAATTTTAGGGTAGGTCTCCTTGAAAATGGCAATATATGAGTAAAGATTACATCAGAGTTTGTGTTGTAAATAATTTAGATGGGGACAGACAAAAGTGGAAGCAAAATGCTAAACTAGTAAGTTTTTTAGACTAACCCAGGAGATTGTAGTTCTGACTAGGGTATGAAGAATGGAGGTAATGATGCTTAACAACACTGTAAAATACCTACATAAGTGCACTTACAGAAACTCAATGATTTTGAACATCATGCACATTTAGCTAAGAAAACTGTCTCTTGTTAATTTCAACAGTGACTTGTACCCTGTTAAAGAAAATGTCAAATAGAAGTCCACATCTCATAGGATCTGCTTTCTAATTAAAAGGTAGAGCATCTATCCACAGCAGTGGAGAAGACAATGGGCACAAAAGACTGTGTGAAGGCAACCAGTAATTCAGTTTCAGACATGTCTAACCTGAGATATCTCTAGGCCCCCTGAAGGTTAAGGTTATACTGGATAGATAGTCAACTATATAAACCCAGACTATAGGAGGAAGTTTCCAGTTAGACACATTTTGGAGAGGTAGTGTTAGTACTTTTAGTAATAAGACAGAATGAAATCAGTAAGGGAATGAGTATATCTGAAGAAGCAAAAGGGGTATTTGATATTAAGAAATCATAAAAAAGAGAAAAACAACAACTACCAAGGGAATGAAAAGGGGAAGCTGCTAGGGAAAAAGAAATAAACTCAGAAGCAGATGGTGTCTTAGAAATTAACGGCAGTGTTTTGAAGATATGGGAATAAATAAAGAGCTATGGTTAATACCATCTCTATGTCAGTAGGTCTAGGAATTGGCCAATGGCTTTAGCAATGAAGACGTCATTGATGATTTTGGCCAGGGGCAGTTTAGTTAGGTAAACCTGGACAAGTCATAAGACTCTCAGCTTCTGTTACTGGATATATAAATGGCTGTATTGTTTCATCCATGTACATCATTAGACTGATTCAAGTTGAAGATTTATGTCAGAAGCCTGACATAAATCAGCAAGGGATTCTACAAACATAATATAATATTTCTTTTACTACTATTAATAATCCACAGTTTATCCATCTTTTTTCTTTGCCAATTAACTGTATTAAATAACCATTTGCTATACTTTTGTTTTGTTTTTTCTTATTTTTATCTAGATGCTCTTACTCTGTCTGTCTTGAAAGGTAAAGATAACATTTTTATAAGCTAATAGGTATTGGGGACTATTAACCCTTTCTCTTTGAACCATGTCATTTTTATGTTTCCACTAGAATCTCTATTAGACTTAGTTTTAAATCTAATTTATATAGAATTCACATCTATTAAAAGAAGTCTTCAATAACAGCCAGTGAACAAAATATTTTAGGAAGGATGATATTAATTTGCATTATCTCATCAATACATATATGGGGTACATGTATTTAGTGGGGAGATGTATTCAGTGTAACATTATTATTCTGATAATACAGTATTATGTAAAATACATGAGGATCTAATTTTGGTGCAGTTAGTAAATCCCTGGCTCACAAGATAAGACATTTAAAATTTTCAGTATCAAATATTTCAGTATCAAATATTTGATATTTCAGTATCAAATATTCAACACTGAAATCATTTAAATTTTCTCTAAATTCCTTTCTACCTTTTAATTTTTATTTTTTCATCTTTCAAAATGATGCCAAATTATATTTGCTCTCATATGTCTAGTTCCTTCCTTTATTTCAGCCTTACTGGATATCTTATTTTGTTTCATCATAAATCACTTTTCAGGTGCACTGTGCCACTTTTCTATACAATTCTCAAATGTGTCATTCAATCTCATTGAAATTTAATGAAGAAAAACAGCCTAGACAGGTCCTAATGAGAATAATTTATTAAGCCTCATTGCACTAGTTGGGGAAAAATTAATATTAAAAGCCTGACATTAAGAATTTTTTTTTTCTGAAATCCAGCTCTTTGACCTTCCATTTAAGACCCAGATCTGAAGACAATATTATTACTACTTTAGGCACAGACATTTCAGTGTGAACATGGAAGATAAGCTTATTTGTCCACTTTCTGATCCTCTTAAGGAATACCACAGACTGGGTAATTTATAAACAATAGTTTATTTGGGTCATGGTACTTTAGACAGGGAAATCTAAGAACAAGGAGCTACATTTGTTGAGGGCCTTCTTTCTGTGTCATAACATGGCAGATGGTATCACAAGTTAAGAGAGCACATGAGGGGCAGAGAGAGCTCAGAGAGCTGAGAGAGGGGGGAGAGCAAATGAGAGAGAGAGAGAGAGAGAGAGAGAGAGAGAGAATGTGCTCTTTTGGGCACCCAAGGGTGTGAGACAAACATATCCTTTTATCAACAGCCAGCTCTTGTGATAACTAACCCACCCTGTGATAATGGCTTTAATTAATTCATAAGAGGTGTGACCCCCACGATCTAATCACCTTTTTAAGGTATCAACACTGTTGAAATGGCAATTAAACTTTAACATGAAGTTTGGTTGTATAGCAATGAATTAATGACTATGCTTTATGTAATCCCTAAAGTAATCAAATTTCAAATTTCTTCAGATGTTTCAACAATTGACCAAATATTTTAGCAAATATATTTGAATATAAATATAAATATATTTGAATTAGGAAGGAATATATACATTTAATTAAGTAAACATAATTTTGGGTGCTATATGATATATAGTATTGAATATAGCACAGATTCTGCTATCAAGTAACTATTAACAAAATAAATGAGATGTGATCAACGTTATTTATGGTGAGTCTGAACCTTGATGTATACCATGATAGATCCTGGATATTTAAAGTGACTAAGATAACAGTTTTTCCTTTTTTGAGTTTATAGTTTAATAGGGACAACAATGAGTAAAGATATGTTTAAAATAACATCTGATAAGTATTAAGGTATGAAATTAATAATGCAATGGGAATTTAGGGAAAAGCCACTTAATTATATTTTATAGGTACAAGGAAAGTGAGAATGACATTCAATTCCAAACCTGAAGCAATGGGTAAAGGAGTAAAAAAAAAAAAAGGAGTTCAAATCAGGTAGAATACACAGGTAAGGGAATGAAAAATGGAAATGTTCCATTAATTGTCATTCACGAGGTGGGAAATTAATGCTTCCTGTCTTCATAGCTTTAGGTTCTGTGAGTATAGATGTCTAATTGCCCACAAATAATTTCACCAGGAAACACAGAGTACACTGAATATTAATTTATCGCTACTACCTGGTGAGTTCATCTCTTGATGTAAAAGAACAGTGTCACCATTAGCAAGGGAGGAGGAAGGGGTAATTTTACTCAGTGAAGCAAGGAAGAATTAATCTGGAACTCAAGTGAACCATTGGGGAAACTCTTGTTACTCCCTTGTCTATTTATTATTACAAATGGTTAAATGCATCAGTTGTATCCTGGGAAAGGCATGCTGAAAGTGGACTAACCCAGGAATTTCTGGGATCTGTGGTTAATTCATCCTACTCTATACTCAGGTTAACAGAGATCCTAGGAGAGGGGTAGAAAATGTAGAGTAGAAGAAATAGTAAGTGTTACCTTATTAATTGCTCCAACGGTGGTGGCATTTCTCTGTTCCATTAACCTTCTTCTTATAATACACTACAGGAAGGTAGCCAGTAAGAAATTTAGAGAACCAGTACCAAGCTGGGATTGATTCATGAGTTGCACATCACTGGAATGTATTCTTTGATGAGCCACCAAGATTATCCTTCAGAAATGAAACACTCATTCATCTGGTAATCAGGAATGTGACCAGCTGCTGGCTTAACTTAGAGTTTTCTATGGACTGCTCTTCACCAAGGGATCTGTATCTTCCAAGATTACTAGCTCTCCTTCAATGGTCATCCACATCTAGTGTCTTGTGAATGCCAGGGCATAAAGGCTGGACTCCCTTGCTTCAATTTGGGATAATCACAAGAACCATATACAATATGTCTGTGGCAAAGATTTGGAATCACTAACTTAAGGCTTTAAAGAGGTTTAATTGTGAAAGAGAAGAGAAATATGACTGTTAGTAAGATATAGGGGCTAGATGAGATAATTAAATTCTATTTATTGATTTATTTTGTAAAGGGGCATTTATTGAATATAGAAACTAAACAATCATAATTATTTAAATTATTCTAAAACATACCAAAGAGAGATATAAACAAAATGCTACAGAAGCTTGGATATATCCTCCCCACCCCCTAAAAAAAATCTAACGGATTAACTAAATAACAAAATAAGTAGAAGCAGCTTCAAGAATCTCTAGTTCTGTAATCTTTCTTTCTCTCTACTTAATGTCTAGGTTAGTCAGTAATTCCAGTACTTGGGAGGTTGAGACACAAGGATTGCAAATTTGAGGCCAGCCTAAACAATTTAGCAAAACCCTGAACAACTTAGTGAGACCTATTTCAAAATAAAAAATAAAAAGTTCTGGGGGTGTAGCTTGTAGGTAGAATGCCCCTAGGTTCAATCCCCAGTACAAGAAAAAAGTGTCCAGGTTATTGTACCATAATAATACACGTGAAGAAGTAACATTAGAACTTTGCCAATTGTTTAAACTATGAAAGTAATTGTTAGGATAATGTTCTAATGGGAATATAAAAACTACAATTTTATTTATTTTGGACATATTTAAGTAATTGATATTAATTCTATTTTAAATAAGCATAGGCAAGAGATCTGATTTTTAGCAATTATGTTTAATAATAAAATTATATTGTAACAGGTATTTAAACAATACTTTTGCTAAAAGCATGACTATTCACTTGGGCCTGCAGACGTCTGATGTATAAAAGCTTGGCACTTCTGCTTCATATTGTATCTGTCTCCTTTTGTCTCCTTTGAAACTTTGAGTCAGATTCCTGCTCAACTTTGCATGTAGACACATTAATCATTTAAGGAGTGTTTTTATTATCCCTAAATTTAGCTAATCTCTCTCTTATCCCTTCAAGGATAAAGACACCGAAAAAAAATAACTAAGATATTTGCACGATTTACAGGGATCTGATAATCAACAGATTGCTAATCACCAGCTCTTATAGTGTCCTATTCCAGACCACTGAAGTGGTTTCCAATCATTTTCCTAAACAGAACAAGGGCCCAGTCGTTGACAGAACTAGCTCCATCTTGCTTTTCTGACTTGTTTTTTCTATGAGTCATTCTCCCCTGTCACCTTGCATTCCAGGACAACAGGTCTGATGGATAAACTTGACCAGAGACAAAACTACCCTTCAAGCACTAATTTCTTTGTCTTGACAAAGATGTATATGATTGATCCTGTGATAATGACCAACCAGACCACCAGACCTTGACCAGACCATGATCGCCATTTATGAAATGCCCCACTCTTGCCTTTGTTCCTTTCCTATGTAACACCAAGGCTACTATTAGCACCTTGGAGACAAGTTCCTCTCTTCTTCTTGGTGGAGCCACTCTTAGAATAAACTCCTTTCCTGCCTTTATCTCCATTTATCCTTTTAATTGGCCTTCTGAACAGGTGGCTGGACTTAGTCTATTGGGACACCCCCCCAATCCAGAGCTTGGCCTTTGGCCTAATTACAGTAATAATATCTCTTTGTTTTCCATAAAGAATTGGCAATTGTGCATTTAATTAAAAATTCTCAATGTTCACAAGATGCAGGAGAGAAAAGGTTGAGCTAGTTTTAAAGAGTTGACTTCATTAATTGATCACTTTGAGCCATCTTTAGGTTAGATATTCCTGGCAAGGAACTAGGGGCTGACAAAGTGTAGTATTTACATAGTTGTCAATATTCTTTACATAACTTTGTAATATTTGAATACTTACTTGCTCCAAGTGGTAAATTACCAAGTAAGTAGTCAGAAATGCATATCCAGTAGTGAAAGTTAGGGGAGGGATTAAGTAGTCAGGCAGTTGGATGGAGTCTTAACCTTAAGAGGAACCCTTTTCTAAAGTAGAAGTGAAATGTTTAAAAAACATCAAATCACTAACTGTGTTACTGGTTCCAGCTCCACTTGCTAGCCATTTGAAAGCCAATACTTGGAAGATGAGAGTATCTGGGAAGGGAATCAGATTTAGTCAAGGGCTGGTACCCTAAGAAGACAGAGCTGAAGCTCTTCGCCCCATAAAAGGCCATCCTGGGGAACTCAGGTACATGAAAAGGCTTTTATAGACAGGGAAAGTAGGGGCAGTGGGAAAAAGGACAGGAAGGCTACACACAGTGGAGTTTACATCATGTAGGTCATGTGTCTTCTTTACCTATGGCCAGAACATTAAAACTGACGTCTGTCTCCTGGGGTTAGTTCTTGTAGTTCTTTGACAAACCCATTACTTTTCTGAAAGTGAACCTTTAAGATGAAACCAATGGTTTCCTTACTGGGTTTGTGTCTGATGGAGTTCTAGGAGTGACACAAACAACAAAAAGGTGAGCAGATACTTCATTGTAAAGAGAACAGGAGAGTAAAGGAGGAAGATCACCCTTATGGCAAGTGGGGACATTGGTGTCTAGCAGCTCCCTTTTGGTTGCTTCCCGGGAGCAGCAGGGCCAAGTGCTGTCGATTGTACACTGCCTTCTCCAAAAGTCCACATGATCTGAGATGAGAGAGAGAAGCTCCCACAGGGAAGGAGGGGGTAACCATTTGGAGTGATTTTTCTAGGTGTTTATATCCTTCTTTGAGTTGCCCTCTCTTGATATGGAGTCCAAGCAACATCCAATTTATGTCGATTTTTCTTTTGAATTGTCCCGTGTTTGGTGCCTCTCTTTGAGGGGTCATGCCCAGTTCAAGTAACCTCTTCATCCTCTGTAACTGAGGTTGTTTCTTGCAAGTTAGATAGTGTCCACTTATTGCCACGAACAACTGGAGTATTGCAAACATCTGGTTGATTCCCAGGAGATTGATCATGTTAACACTCAGGAGATTCAATCTTGTTGACTCTCAGGGAGTTGGATCTTCTCATCCACTGATCCTTTCTGCCTACTGTATATTTACCTCCTCAATACTACACATTCTGATATTATCTGAAGGTCACCAGATGTTCTGGGTTCTGTAAACCTTTAAAAAAGATTACTTAGTAGTGAACATTTTAATCAATTAGGTGCTGCTTTTCTTAAAAATTTGAATGCCAGGCAAAGGAAGGAGAAGGAACTCTGCAAAGGCCAACTGACAAAGGTACCCCCTCTGTCACAATGCAGTATAAAAAGTAGGGGCTCTCAGCATGAAGTAATGTGGGGTAGTAGTTCTCAGTATGAAGATTTTCTGAGGCCTTAAAACAAAATGATGTCAATTTGTTTTGAAAATCACTTTTTAAGCAAGCACATCCTAGGTGTGTGAATAATTTGTTTTGAAAACAGTATTTACAACTATATAAACTTGACTTGATATCAAAGTTGAGTTCAGTTTAATAGTCTCAAATGAATGTGAAAAAAGGAAATTAACGATGGGTTTGAATAAAATAAAGTCAGTATTCTGTATGTTGATTGAATAGGGATAAAATATTGAGTGGTGACTAGGAATTAAACATAGAGAAAAATAAAGCAATGATGGATTTCTGAGTAGGCAACATGTTCTTATAGTTGTCTTAAAAGAAAGTTGCATTATTATCATCTCTGTACCCCTATCCCTCCCAGCTGTGGGTAACTGATAAAGAGCTATTCATACTATTCAATGGCAACCATTCAGTACTCTATAGTCAGCTACCTCTGATTTGTGGCCTTCACTGAATAGCTACGCTGCACAAATCATATGCTACTCAATGGAATTGAGAAAGCCTATAAGAAATTCAGTCATCTGATGATAGGTACCAAAGCTGGAAGGAAGGTACTTTGTGGAGGAGCATATACTGGACACAAGCAAGGTAGAGAAATCAAAAATAGATGCTCAAGATGGAGAAAAACCTGCAGAGTAGAGACAGAAAAAGAGAAGAAAGAGAGAAACAGACTAGGAGAGGCAGAGGAGACTCAAGGAGTTGCTAATGGAGAATGAGAAAGCAAGAGAGAGACAAAAAGTAGCATTTGGTTGGCAGGTTTTCCATTGCTGTTTCCCATTCAAGTCCTAGTAGTACTTTTCCTGAGTTATCAGACATCTGTATTATCTCATGCCCTTTAGTTTTAAATTTGAATAACCCAAGGCCTTGTGATTTAATGGTAACTAAATAGAAAAAAAAAACAAAATTTTGTAGAAAAGGACAGAGAAATATGAATTTAAAGGATATAAAAATAAATGGGATAAGAAAATCAGAGGCCAAGGCAAATGCGATGCAGTAAGTGATGGAATTTTTGTAAGTAAGTTCTTTATTCAGTGTGAGAGTTTTTGTTCATTTCCTTTGATTTGAATTATGATGCTATCGTTGGATTTGCTCTTTTGTCCTCCTTGAATTGCATTTGTTCACTGATGTGGAATGGCTATTTCCCAGTGTTGATTAATAATTTACCAAAATTACTTTATCATTGTTTGTACAGTGATACAGGTGTATACATTTCCTGATTTTAGGTAACGAAATGTTTGTGTTTCTGTGCCTCTTTTAGACTTTTACAATAATAAACTATAAAGAATAGAGTGAAAAATTTGGCATTGAAACCTGAAGAAAATATTATTATCTTTGGGCACTTATTTGGGGAATACAGTTTGGACAATTTATATTTTTTATCCTGACTATTTTATTTCTTCTCCATTTATAATATTGCAAAAATAATGGAATGTAGTAGTGAAGGAGTGAGTTGTTAATGCTGTGCAGGGAATAGAGTCCAAATGAAATCATCTTTTACTGCATCTACTAGAAGTATTCACATTTGGCACGCAATATGTTCGTGAAAATGATGACCTCAAAAAAGAAAATGAGACATGAAACTATCCTCCAAACAATAAAAAGAAAACAGGCAGCAAAGATTGCATATATATATATATATATATATATATATATATATATATCAGAGGCATATGTATATATGCATAGCTTATTTTTGTTACACTGGGTGATTGCATGGACATCTTCAATTCCCTGGCAATTGCTTGATCTGACTTTTGTTTCATTTTCTAAGAATATTTCTGTCTTCTATGTTAAACTGTGACCTCCTGGGACATGACATATTTGATGCATCGTATTTTTAAATAATGAAATATAACAAGCCCAGGGTGATTACACAACAAAAAGCAAACCAAACAAAAAGAGGTAGAAATAACAAGGTGCCCCAGAGCTCCAGAGGACATATTTCTTAGTGGTTGAAATATTAGTAACTGGTTCAGTACACTTCAGCTTGAAAGTAGAGAAGATTAATAATGTCATTATTCCAGATTCTGCTTCTATTTAAGGTCTACCTTAGACTACACAATAACAATCAAAGTGAAAAGGGAAAAATAATGTAAAAGAGAATGTCAAGCAATCTCTGTATCAACATATTTATCATAAGTGTTATAAAATAACAACCCGAGTATTGAACTGATCTAATCTAAGCTGTGTAACTATGATTTATAATTAATCTACCAACATATGTTTGTGTTTAAAGTACTGTATATTCACACACTCAATTAAGTTCTTGAGTCCTTAATGGGTGTCTGGATATCTAAAAGCAAAGATCAAGTTTGCCTTCTCAGGCTAGTGAAAGAAGGAGCTGTATGAACCAAGCAAAAATTAGTCAGGTATCCAACACATCTGAAAGAGAGATATTATATGTGTGCCCCCCAAAAAAATTTGGCAGAAAGAAAATAATCCTCAGCTCAATCATCTCCCCAGACAATCAATGCTGGATACAATTAAAAATGTTATGTTTCTTCTCAACTAAACATGCATTTTCCCTGATTAAAACATTCTTCATTTTAAAAATTAATTTTGCAACAGATACCAGCCTAACACTAGAGGTAGTGTTTTTCTGAAAGAAGATCCTGCTTACTCACTCATTTGTGTGTTACTGCTGTGAGTACTATGTTTTACCCAATGATAAGTCAACCACTGAAAGCTGGTATTATCATAATATCATTCCTAAATTCTGATAGGTTATCTTGCTTTACCATTTACGGTGATGAATGCTCTGACAGAAGTAAGAAAAATAACATGTGCAGCTCAGGAAAGGAGTAAGTTCTGAATGTCATTATTTTTGATGGAGCACATTAAAATAAGACTTTCCTATATTGGTAGTTTTATAAGTCATGGTGCCTGATCTGAGTTGAGGTATTCAGTAGAAGAAGGAAGGAAAGGGCATTCAAGCAGAAATACAAACATAAGTAATGACATTGAACCATAGGAGTCTATTTTAACTAGAAGCAAAGACAAAAATAACACTGGAAACACATTACTTCCTACTTGGGAGTCAGAGAATACTATTTCTTCCCTGTTTGCCCTTCTTTTAGGACAAAGTTTGATTAATTTATATTTTTCAAACTCAATTGTTAGTCTATCACCATGCTGAAATCAAGAATTAAACCTATGATGTTGGGCACGGTGGCACATGCCTGTAATCCCAGTACTTGTGAGGTGACAGGAGGATTACAGGTTCCAGACCAGTCTCAGCAACTTAATGAGACCCTGTTTCAAATACAAATAAATAAAAAGTCTGGTGTAGCTCATAGGTAGAATGCCCCTGAGTTCAATCCCTAGTAGCAAATATTAATAATAATAATAATAATAATAATAATAACTAATTAATCCTATGAATAAAGAATAGAACCTCCTTTTAAGCACCCATATTCCAAAGGAGAAGAAAAAGTATTTCAAAAACTTTCATTAAAGAGCCAGGTGTGGTGGCACACGCTTGTAATCCCAGTATTTGGGAGGCTGAGACTGGAGGATCCGGGTTCACGGTCAGCCTCAGGTACTTAGTGAGGCCTTCCACAAGTTAGTGAGACCTTGTTTCAAAAAATAAAGAATAAAAAAATAGGGCTGGGGGTGTAGCTCGGAGGTAGAATGCCTCTGGGTTCAATCCCCAGTACTGCAAAAATAAAAATTCATTGTTTGATAAAGATAATAGATTTCACTTAGAAGAGCAAAAAAAAAAAAAAAAAAAGATTCCTAGCTGGGTATAATGGTACATACCTGTAATTCCAGTACTTGGGAAGCTGAGACAGGAGGATCATGGGTTCAAAGTCAGTCTCAGCAACTAGTGAGACTCTCAACAATTTAGTGAGACCCTGTTTAAAAATATAAAAATAAATAAAATAAAAATGGCTGGTGGTATATTTCAGAGGTATAATGCCCTGGGGCTCAATCTCCAGTACCAAGAACAAAAAGAAAATGACTGGTGAACTAAAGCAGTCTGGTAGAGCAAGATGTGGTGGTGGAAGAGGCAGAAGACAAGGGGACTTTATGGTGGAAAAAAATTGTGTGACTTATTTGAAAAGACCAATAGGAACTGGAAAAGAAAAAACGAGAACATCATTTTAATCTGAGGAAATGGCACAGCTGAAGAGATTGCTGGTAACTACAGAGTATGAGCCTGGGCATGGTAACAGTTTATGGATGAGATGTCAAGAAGTCATAAGAGGAATGCCCTTTATTCCATGTGAAGGAGCTATGTATTAATCCAGAGCCATGAGTCTGTCATTGAAGGGTTTAAAAAGAGAAGGGGCACAACTTGCTCTACACATAAGATAGAGTGCTTTGAAGATCTATAATGGATAGATTGTAGCACATATTATGAAAGGGGATAAAACAGATCCAGTAGCTAACTGAAAGACAAGGGAGGCTTATTGAGTAGTAATTGTAGGAATAGCCTTTAGCATACAGATTAAAACAAATCAGACTGTGCCTGTCATTGTGATTAAGCTGTAGGGAATTTGGAGGGGGAAGGGATTGAATTTACTTTCATCTTTGTAGTTCTGTCCTTAACTGATAGCCAGTGGTTTCAGTGAAGTATAAAGGGGAAAGTTATCATATAACTGTCACACTGAACACATTTGTCATTTTGCATTTCAAAACACAAATCTAGCCAGGCATGGTGGCGCACGCTTGTAATCCTAGTACTTTTGGAGGCGGAAACCAGAGGATCCAGGTTCGCGGCCAGCCTCAGCTCTCGCTCTCTCTCTCTCCCTGTCTCTCTCTCTACCTAGTGAGGCCCTCCGCAACTTCGTGAGACCCGGTTTCAAAATAAAGTATAGAAAATAGGGCCGGGGGTGTAGCGCGGAGGTAGAACGCCCCTGGGTTCAATCCCCGGTACCGCAAAAAAAAAAAAAAAAACCACCAACCTAATTTGAAAGAGGCATATAGGTTCACACGAAGAAAACAATGGAGAGGAAAACACTTTTAACAGAAGTTATCGCTGAGTATCTTAAAAGGAGAAGAAATAGAATCTAGAAGAGCAGAGAGTACTAAACTCAATATTAAAAGAGAGAGATTGACAGGGATAAAAGTGCTCCAATTGTGTTTTGAGGATCTATGTGGTGGGCGGTGAAAGATTAAGGCCTGAAATTAGAAGGACTAAATGAATAACAGACACCATCTTTCTCTACTCCAGGATTTTAAGGATAGCAAAAGTTTATTCTCTAGAAATATTAAACCAGAATGTTCCTGACTCCAGGATACATGGCACAGGGACAGATAAAGGTGAGACAATGAATAGAAACAAGGCACATAAATAAAAATTTCACACTAGATATCCTGACCTTCCAGATGCTTCTAGAACATCCCAGGACTCTGTTTCCAGAATTCTCTCTGGCATACCTATAAACCCAGTCCCACTGGGGTTGCAAATTTTTTTCTGGAAAAACTAATCAGCATCAGAAGAAATCCTTACCTGTTAGAAAAGCGTATTCATTTTCAAATAGTTTTAGAATCAGTCAATTCATCAGCAAGAATCCTCCCTTCTGAAGCCCCTTCCTATTCCATATTCACACCGCCCTTTCCATTCTAGACTAATCTCTTGAGGCTCCTGTGACAAATTACTGTACACTTCCTTGGTTAACACAACAGAAATTTATTATCTTAAAATTTCCAAGACCAAAAGTCCGTCATCAAGCTGTTGACTGGACCCCAATTCTCTTTGAAGGCTTTAGGAGACAATCCTTTCTTTGCCTCTTCCTGATTATTTTGCTCCAGGCATTCTTTGGCTTATGTCCCTGCAAAGCCAGCCTCTACCTCCATGTTCACATGGCTTCCTTTCTTGTGTGGTTGTCTTCTCTCATTCTCTTCTCTTATAAAGATACTTATCACTGGATATAAGGTCAGTCCCAATCCAGGATGATATCATCTTAAGATCCTTAACTAAATCTGCAAAAACCTTTTTTCTAAGTAAATTCACATTCATAGGTTTCCAGGGTTAGGTCATAAACATATATTTTGGGGAGATAAAATTCAACCCACTCCACACCTTGTTCTCCCAAAGTAAACTATATTATTTCTAATTCTCAAATATGAACAGGCAAGCAAGGAACAGTTTGAAACAAGTAGTGAAGAAGTGGTTGATTTAGAAGTGAGAAGAAGGAATACTGAAAAGGAGAGATGGAATGGTCCACACTCATGCAGAGAATTGTTGTTTGTTTGTTTATTTGTTTGTTTGTTTTGGAATTTAGAGAATGAAACAACTCATCATTTGATACTGGAAAAAATGGAGATTAAAACTGCCAGATACAAATGATGGTTTATGGATAGGAAGTGTTGAAACACGTCTAGTAGTCTAATTTTTCTTATTAATGTGAATGTTAGTTGGCTCCTCTAGGAAGTATACATCTTTTAGTATCTCAGTCAACATGAAACAAAGCTCTAGACACAAGTCAAAGTAGTCTATATTTGGGCAAACATGACCAGGCATTGGTATACCTAATGCTGCTCAGTCATTGATAGGTCATAAAGAAAGAGGGTGGCTTTGGCTGTTGCAGGCAATCCTGAATTTACTGCCTATAGCATGTGTCAGCTCAAGTTCACTGTGCTTCCTGTACCTGATTACAATTTCTTTCTTTGCTAGGGAAAGCATAGCAAAGTTTCCTTGGCCAACACAGGTAGGAAGGAATATTTGCAGCAAAGAACAAGAACAGAACAATAACAGAGGATAATGAAGAACCACTTAATAAATTGTTGCTAATAGAAAGATGTAAGGGGAGATGATAAACTAGCATATGGCAGAGAAGAGAGTGGGGAAAATAGTATGCATGGTCATGTGGCCTTATCCAGTGTTATATGCTATTAAGAATTGGACCATATAAGGTAAATTATAGCATTAATAATTACTTGGGAGTTTTGTTTGTTTTGGTTTTTTAAAGGAGAAAATGCCGATGACTAACTCTGAAGTTAAGATTTCTAAGTTAAAGACCTTGTGACTCAACAATTCATATCATGAACCATGAGGTAGATCAAGTGGACCAGAAATAAATTTTAGACTTACAGAAGCAAAACCAGATAGTTTTCTCCACTTCCTTCCTCACTAAGCACAAAGTCAGGTAGCAGGTATGGAGAATAAACAATAACAATAGAATAACAATAGAATAAAACAATAAACAGAACTTCTGAATAAAAACATTTTCCTCTTGATTTGTTTTTTTGATATTGAGGTAATATAGGAGAAATAAAATGTTAGATAGAAAGGAGACGAACTGGGAAGGAAAGGAAAATATAGTTTTAAAATCCAGAAACTTCATAATCCTTAACTTCACCTTACAGGGTCTCCTCTTTCTTAGGCAAAACCCCCTACTAGGCCACACTTTTAATCATAATGGCCTATCTTCACACCTGAACTTCCTGGATGCTTGGCAAACAAAGGATCCCCAAAGGAAGTCTCCCCTTTTGTAGAATCCAGGCATCACCCAGCACCCACCAATGACATGGCGACAACCTGAAGATTCAAAGAAAGGAGACCAGTCACCCCATGTCACCCCATCCCTGCCATGTGTCCCTAGCCACCTTCTTTTGGGGTCCCCTATAAAAGAAGGATTGCAAAGACCCCCAAGGGCCTCTCATACTCTTGAGGTGGCCTGCATTCTCCCATGAATGTGTATCCCCACTTTTCCTAAATAAAACCTCTGTCTTTGTCTCTGACTGGCAAGTGCTGAAATTGTTGTCTGCCATGGAAGCCAAGGACCCCAAGGTCCTGAGATGAGTTTCCTTTCCCCAGACCTGGGAACACCTCGGGTCTCGTGATAATATGGTGATGTCTGAAGTTATGTCATGATCTCTGTGTAGGCGTTCAGGAAGTATCACCCCCAAATATGCCACTTAGGTATGCTGATTACTGTAAATCAAGGCAAGTGAGAAACAACAGATACAGAGAGGGGCTTCCTCTGTCCTTCCCTTGTCTGCCTGCAGACAGATCCCCAAAAGGAACTCAGTTGTAATGAATACCCTTCCCAGGAATCTCATCAGTCAGGGAACACAAACTCCTGTCCTAGAAAGGAAACTAAAAGTCTCTATCACACCCAAACTTTGTCATACTACCACACTGCATCTAAGGTCCAAGTCATTTTTCATTCAATTCCTTTGCTTTCTCCTGACTTGCCTACCTATACTCTCCTCTGCTCCTCTATGAAAAGGGCACATAATTACTAGGCTTTGGAATATTCACTTTCTTTTCTTGTGATGCCTTGGTACACATAATAAATTTGTGTGACTTTTCTCCTGTTCATCTGCCTTTTCTCAGTTTATTTCACAGACTAAATTATTAAGCCCTCAGAAAGCAGAAGGAAAGCTTTTCCTCCCCTACATTTATAAATAAAACGTTGCTGTTGTCTACTAGGAATATATTAATATAAATTTGATAATATTAAGACAGGTATGCTGGTGCATTTCTATAGTCCCAACTACTCAGGAGACTGATGCAGGAGGAACCTAGAAGTTTTGGACCAGGCTGGGTAATATAGACAGATCCTGTTTTATTATTTTTGTATTTCTTTTTCTTTTTTTTTTTTTTGCGGTACCGGGGATTGAACGCAGGGGCGTTCTACCTCCACGCTACGCCCCCGGCCCTATTTTTTTATGCTTTATTTTTGAAACCGGGTCTCACGAAGTTGCGGAGGGCCTCACTAGGTAGAGAGAGAGAGAGAGACAGGGAGAGAGAAAGAGAGAGAGAGAGAGAGAGAGATAAATCGCGCGCGCACGCACATGCGCACTGAGGTTGGCCGCGAACCCAGATCCTCCGGTCTCTGCCTCCCGAAGTACTGGAATTACAAGCGTGCGCCACCATGCCCGGCTTGTATTTATTTTTCTACTGGGAATTGAACCCAGGGGCATTCTACCTCTGAGCTAAAACCCAGCCATTTTTACTTTTTATTTTGAAACAGGTTCTCACTAAGTTGCTGAGGGTCTCATTAAGTTGCTGAGGCTGGCCTTGAACTTGCGATCCTCCTGTCTCAGCCTCCCAAGTATTGGGATTACAGGTGTGCACCACCACCCCTGGCTTTATTTTATTTATTTGTTTATTTTAATTCAGCTAGATGTGGTGACTTATACCTGTCTTCCAAGTTACTCAGAAAGCTCAGGTGTGAGAGTTTTCTGAATCCAGAAGTTTGAGACCAAACTGAGCAACACAGTGAAACCCATCTCAAAAAAAAAAAAAAAAGATTACAAAAAATAAAACCTTTACCACAGTAATGATATTTTACTGATTTATTTTCATTAAATATTGTTAAATGTTTTTATTTAGTGGACTGACCTACTTAAATTGGATTCTTTTGCAGTCTTTAAAGTTAACTTTCTTTTACAAATGACTCCTTTTCTCAATTATTCTGCTCCAAGCCTTCCTCTGCAAGAATCATAGAAAAGATGTCAGGTCAAGGCTACAAGTGCAGAGAAAATGAGAAAAGAAGAGAACTGAAATGGAAAAGTTGAATTCTGAGAGAGAAATGCCACACTTTACAAAGTCTGAGGTAAAATCATTCATTTCAGAAAATTCACTGTGTGTATCAAATGGACAATAAATATTTATTCTTTTAAACCAGTGCATTTGGGGTCATTTGTAACAGTATGTAGTTAACACAGGCAGCACCAGGTTACATTAAGGGAGATAAGTTGGAGGAAATCTTAAGAAAAATATTGGAGAGTTTGATAATAATTAAATACATTTTAAAAACAAAATAAATGAGTAGGACGTGAATGATTATTTGGAGTCTAAAATTACATGACTTCACAGAGACAAACACATGAGTGATGAAATAATTCCAACACATACAGAGGATATACATATACTCTTTCGAAACATAATGTATGAACAATTTGAGAAACATTTATGTAGAACATTTTAAGAAATGCTTATTTACATTAAGAAAAAATTATAGTACTATGATTCCACAGATGATAGGTTTTACAGATCCCCCAAATTTTCCATTGATCCTTAAAATATAGATCATATCACGTTCTAGGAATAAGACTGGGTTAGTCATAAGAATCTTTTTTTAAGCCGGGCGTGTTGGCACATGCTTGTAATCCCAGTACTTTGGGAGGCGGAGACCGGAGAATACGGGTTCGCGGCCAGCCTCAGCTCTCTCTCTCTCTCTCTCTCTCTCTCTCTCCCTAGTGAGGCCCTCCGCAACTTCGTGAGACCCGGTTTCAAAATAAAATATAAAAAAATAGGGCAGGGGGTGTAGCGCGGAGGTAGAAAGCCCCTGGGTTCAATCCCCGGTACCGCAAAAAAAAAAAGAATCTTTTTTTAATACTTTTATTGGTACATTATAGTCTTTCATCATAATGTAGTTCATAGTGATAGTGACATACACACAGGACTTTGTGAAGGCTCCTCTGGCTCCCAGCTCCCTTCCCAGTCATTAGAATCTTCATTGACATACTCATAGGCATTTTTATACTCTATTCATCAATTTTCACAAATATACAGTTCACATCATCACATACACACACACAAGAATGCACACACACACATTTTCACACAGCAGGTTGGTAACAGAGGATAGCAGTGACTAGAAATTGGTGTCGGACCACTTTGGAAAGCAGTGTGGAGGATACACAGAATATTGGGAATGAACCTACCTTATGACCCAGAATACCACTTCTAGGTATCTACCCAAAAGAATGGAAACTAAATTACCAGACTAATACATGCTTATCTATGTTTGTAGCTGCAGAATCCACAATTGCCAAACTATGGAACCAGCCAAGATGTCCATCAACAGATGAATGGACTACAAGACTATGGGATACGTACACAATGGAATTTTATGCAGCCATCAAGAAGAACAAAATTACGCCATTTGCTGGGAAATCGGTGGGATTAGAGAACATTATGCTTAGTGAAATTAGTCAGTCACAAAAAGAGAAATGTCGGAGACTCTCCCTAATATGCAGAAGCTAGGGATAATAGGGCGTAGGAGGGACTCCAGACAAAGATGCAGAAAACCTAAGATGAGTAAAGAAGGTGACCTAACTGAGGGAGATGGGAGGGGGGAAGAGGGAAACATCCTAACTCACAGGATGTACATACACAAATATATCAAAGTCAGCTACTATGCTGAGTAGGAGAAGGAAGGAAGGGAGAGGGAATGGGGGTGGGAATTGGGGAGGGCTAATTGACCGATGTGTACATGTATACTTCTACCACTCTGAAACCCATCAAGATGTATGATTACAATGCACCAATTTAAAAAAAAGATCATGCACCTTAAAAAAAAGGAAAGAAATTGGTGTTGGATATGACTGGCTTTAAATTTCTTAATTTTTACACAGTTTTTTGGGTAATTTATGAATCAGAGGTTTATTTTCAGATCTGAAATATAGACACTAAAATAATTTTATTAGAAAATAACATGTTGAAATACTTAAGTTTAGAATGAAAGATCTTAAACAATTTTAGAATATAACCTCCTTCCCTCCAATCTATATGCACTCATTTAATATACAGCTACATAATAGGTAATTACTATGGTATTGCACCACTATTAATTGTCTGCTACTAACTCTGCTATCATATAGAAAAGTCATGTCATTCAAGAGACAAAATTTAAAAAAAGAAGAAAAATAAATACTGTACTCTTGCCTAGGCTGACTAATAAATGTCGTCGACTTTCCTGTGAGGGCTCAGCTCCCACGTGTCTCAGAGGTCACATCGCCAACATGTTTTTCTAATCCTGCACTGGAGCTCCCATCACCCCAAACCTGACCTCACTCCCCACAAAGGTTTTCAGGTTTTTATAATCCTGGGTCTTTTTAGGTTGACTGCATTAAATTTAGAACCTTCCTCTAAAAACATGTGAACATGAACTATTATTTGCTATTTTTATCATTTTTGTTTTTTATATACAAAGTAGACATGCACACTTAGACAAGAATCCTGAAAGAAATATGCTTTCAAAGAAAGGCTGAATGATTAAACATATAGTATCTTTACTGACTAGGAATTAAAAAAAACCCTTGAATTGCTAATAAACACAAAAATAAAATTATAGAGAATACCGGGGACAGCTAGCAAATCATATCCAAAGGTTTCCAGAGATTTTGAAGAATTCGAAAGCAAATAAAGTAAGCCAGAATTGTGAAAGAAAGAAAAGTATAGAGATTCAGATTTCTTTGAACTGAGGCTTTTGTTGTTAAATCCAAAATGCCTGCTAGTAAGCTAAAGTTCTTTTCAACCAATTATGTCTATTGCTTGCAGGAAAGTCACAGCTCTTCACAGGTGTTAAATGTTGAAAAGCACAGAGTTCTGTTGACAATGCAGATATAGTAAACCAATTATGAACATGACAAAAATATCCTGAGGTGAAAAAAGTAGGTCTAAAAGAGCAACATTTATATTTTTGCCATGGTAAAATGTTCAGATAACAGTGGAATGTAAAGGAAAGTAAATTCTGCATTCTTAAAGGCTTCATAAACTCCTCACCTACAAGTAATGCAAGAATGTTGTTGTGTGTACATATTACATCACATCACTATATCCCTATACAATTAGGTATTAGTTTACACAATTATTTTCCCTTGCATAAAATAAAAAAAAAATAATTGAAAGTGATGAAGCAATATTCACATGCTTCTGAGGGAAAAGGGGGTTAACTATGAAAAATAATTTTAAAAATTGGTTTCATTAAGCTGGGTGTGGTGGCGCACGCTTGTAATCCCAGTACTTTGGGAGGCGGAGACCGGAGGGTCCAGGTTCGCGGCCAGCCTCAGCTCTCTCTCTCTCTCTCTTTTTCTCTCTCTCTCTCCTTAGTGAGGCCCTCCGCAACTTCGTGAGACCAGGTTTCAAAATAAAGTATAAAAAATTGGGCCGGGGATGTAGCACAGAGGTAGAACGCCCCTGCGTTCAAACCCCGGTACCCCAAAAAAAAAATTGGTTTCATCCATTCCTTTACAAACTCTACTTAATCACAGCTCCTATCTCCCACTACACCTGTATGGAATTGTTCCAAAATGTAAATGTTCCTGAGGAAATAGAAGTGAGCAGCTTTTTGGGGAATGTGAACAAGTTGCCACAGAGACACACAAATAGAGTCTGAAGTGGGTAATTGACTGTAGTGATAATTATAGTTATTAATGCCTGTCCCTCTGAACCTTCAAATGGTATAGCATTACCTCTGATACATGAAAGTGAGAAGTAAGTGTTAACTTGTCCAAGGCTGGGCTCCTGAAGGAGAAACACCTAGAGATGACAGATCACTTCCAAATCCAGTGTTAAACAACTATGGACAACCTCAAAGCTTGGAGCCCAGTTGCAACTTACTGATGACCAATGATGTTGCAAGATTGACTCATGATACAACTACAAGCAAAACTTCAATGCTTGTATCTTAACCCTCAAAACAAAAAAGCAAAAAGCAAGGGAAGGCATGTTCCCCTCCAATCATCAGCCTCTATGCTGAGGTGGCCATAGAGAGCAGCCTGGATCCAAGCACATGAACCTTCCTATTGCTTTAGTAAGTTGCTCCCTAGCATGCTTTTTTGATCTTTCCTAAAGCCCCACAGACCAAGCCCTCTGTTTTTCTTGAAGGACCAAAGCGACGCCATGACAGGCTTTATTTAAGGCTTTAAGTAAAATAGGCCTAAGAAGTTAAGTTTCTATAGCCTGTTGCCCCATACCCTGTAGAAACCATTAAGTGTGCTAATCTGATCCTGCCCCTAGCAACCCCTAGAAACAGCCAATCGGTGTCAAGCATACCTGGGTCTGGAATTTGCAGATAATCAGGCAAGGCCACTCTGACCAGAGTCAGCAGGTCCCCACCCATCCTGGATATTCTTTTTTTATTTATTTACTTTTTTTTTTTTTTTTGCGGTACCGGGGATTGAACGCAGGGGCATTCTACCTCCGCGCTACGCCCCCAGCACTATTTTTTATAATTTATTTTGAAACCGGGTCTCACGAAGTTGCGGAGGGCCTCACCAAGTAGAGAGAGAGAGAGAGACAGAGAGAGGGAGACAGAGAGAGAGAGCAGAGGCTGGCCGCGAACCCGGATCCTCCGGTCTCCGCCTCCCAAAGTACTGGGATTACAAGCGTGCACCACCACGCCCGGCTTCCGGATATTCTTGAGAAAGGTACAGCGGGCCTGACCAATCAGCTTAAATGTCACCATATAGGGTTAATACTTTCCTAATAATGACCCCTACCTAAGGCGTGAAAATTAAACCAACCAGGCAACGCCAACAAACTTATGTTTTAAACTAACCTATCAATGTAAAGGTGGGGTGGGCTGCCTCCTTAAGGGTTAAAAGCTTTGTTCTCGGAGAGCAAGGGGCTTCTCTCTGTGACCACTGCGTTGGTGCACGTCAGGAGCCCAAGCTCAAACTTGAATAAAGGACCCTTGTGTGCTTTGCATCGGAATTGGCTCCTGGTGGTCTTTGGTGAGATCACAAACTTGGCACTTCACTCTCAGTCTCATCTTGGATCTCTATCAGCTGCCCCTGAAGGTTACAGGACAATAGGAAATGCATGCTCACCATTGATTTTCATCTCTGCAATCTTTAGCAATAAATACTGCTCGTAAGCCTGATACTGCTGCTTGAGTATTAACTTGTTTTTTTGACATGAGAGCAAGAAAGTATGAGGATTGTGGTACACACAGAAATCACTATGTCCCCAACTCTGATTCCTTAAAAAGAATTAAATCTTACAACGATTTGGATCCTCAACAAATTCTAGTTGGATAAAAATATTCTTAGACCATCCTGAATTTGGCTCACAATGCAGTCATTTGCACTATATAAAAGAAAAAAAGATAGAACTTTTAATATATACTCATATTTGATCTGCTCAAAATCATTTACTTCCAAATACAATTCTTTGGTAAATAGAAAGGGAGCAAGAAAAAGATGTAAATATTTCAAAAATTAATTTGGCTATTTAACATTTTCTCTCCTAAGGCAAGTCCCTCTTACAAAGATGTGATAATTGAGAAAAGGGGCAGAAGGCTTACTAGTTTGGGACTGAGTACATCTATGCAAGTGAACTCATTTTTAATCTTTTCAAGCTGTGCATTTTTCTTAGGGTTGCTCACCATTGAAAGTTAACTGGTATTAAAAAACAACATATAACATTTGTTTTACAATCAATATATAATATTTCTGACAAATCAAAAGAGATGTTCAGTTCACAAATTAATTTAGTGCACGATTTCAATTTAAGATGCAAGCAAATCTTTAAATTCTTCATTAAAACAATTGGACCCTATATCTAACCACTGTCTCAATTGAAATATTAAATAGTGCAATTTATCATTTAAGAATTACTGTATTGCACTGAAAATGGATTTAAATGACACCATTAAAATAATGTCACCATAAAGAAGCACTATAAATGATCTCACTCTCAGTCCCTTCAAATCCTTGAAATTAAGATAGAATAAATCTTCACTTTGCTTTATTTCTCAATTAGTATTGATATTTTATGAATCATTGCCTTTTGGATGCATTATACTGTGGGATACTCACTATCTTAGAGGAAAAAAAAGTAATTTTAGTTCCTCTAGTTATATTATCTGCTTTCCTGGGGTGACTAATTTAGATTTTCTGAAAAAGCACGGGCATCCCAAGTAATCACACAATAGGAAATTGCTGAGTGAATAAAGTGAGACTCAGGCAACATACCTGGACAAGAAATCTTAGCATTGTCAAGATATCTTAGTATCATTCCTCTTATGAGAACAGCAAATGAATACATGGTACAGACCCCATGCCACTAGAATAGCCCAAGATGATCTACACTCAGGTACATCTCCAGCCTCCTCTCCCTCCATTTTCTCTTCCACAAGCTCCAGAATCACAACATGTTCTCTCTTCTCCCTGGCATGTGGGTTGCCTTTATTTAAATGTTCTTCTAAATTGTACCTGATTAATTACTCAGTCTTCATAATTATTTTTCCGGTCTCATTGGAGTACTCTCAGAGTAGCCCAAACATTCTACTTCTGTCACTTATTACCACTGAGTATTTTTCCTTTTCCGGTTTTCAATTACATATTTATTTTTGCCATTATAGATTTTATTTTTATCATCTCCCTAAGTTGTAACATCTATGAAAGCAGGTACTATTTCTTTATTAGTTCAAACTTTTATTTTTTGTTCCAATAATAAAAAAAGAGAAAGTGGTTAATAAATACTTGTTGAATGGCTAAATTAATGAATGCAGAGGTAAATGGGAATTTACTCTGTAGCCAATTAATAATGTTAGAGATCAAAAGATAGATTTGAGAGTTTTAATATGTTTACTTTTACTAATACTATGGCAGCAGTATGTTGGCAACATTGAGAGAGATGTAGAAGAGAACAGTTTCTCCAACATAGTCACAATGAGGTCCCCCCACCCCTCCTGCTAACACCTATGCAGACATTTCAAATTCTCTTAACATCATAACATGATATCCCGATACTGGTAATGGGTTTGTATAAAAACCTTCCATCAAAGAAGTGCAGATCCAGATAGATTCCTAGAGAATTCTACAAAACCTTTACAGAAGAAATAAAATAATGATTCACAAATTATTCCCTGAAACAGAAAGAGATAGAATTCTTGCAAATTCTTTCTATGAAGTATCACCTTAATACAAAAAGCAAATAAAGATACCTCAAAAAGAGAAAATTACAGATCAATATGCTTGATAAACATAGATGCAAAAATTCTAAACAAAACACGAGCACAATACACATTCAAAACCATATCAAGAAAATTGCACACCACGACCAAGTTGGTTTCATTTCAGGATTGAAAGACTGGTTCAGCATACACAAATCAATACATGTAATTCACCACAAAAACAGAATTAAGGACAAAAATCACATGGTCAACTCAATAGATTCTGAAAAAGCATTTGACAAAATTCAACACATATTCCTGTTTAAAACACTGCAGAAATTGGAATGGAAGGAACTTATTTTAACATCATAGAGGCAATATACAATAATCCCAAAGCCAACATCATATTGAATGGGGCAAAACTGTGAGAATCCCCTTTAAAATCAGGAACAAGACAAGGATACTCACTATCACCACTCCTTTTCAAAATAGTACTTGAGACTCTAGCCAGAGTGATAAGGCAAGATAAGGAAATCAAAGGAATACAAAAGGAAAAGAAGAACTGAAATTATCTCTATTTGAAGATGACATGATTCCATATTTAGAAGACCCAAAAGACTCCTAGATCTGATTAATAAATTCAACCAAGTAGGGGGATTCAAAATCAATAAAAAAAATCAGTAACCTTTCTATTTGCCAACCATGAATGCACCGAAAAATCCAGAAAACTATTCCATTCATAATAACCTCAAAAACCATAAAATATCTAGAAATAAATCTAACCAAGGAGGAAAAAGACCTCTACAATGAAAATCATGAAACACTAAAGAAAGAAATTGAAGATCTTAGAATATGGAAATATTTCCTATGTTCTTTGATAGGCAGAATAAATATCATCAAAATGGCCATTCTACCAAAAGTGATCTACAAATTCAATGCAATCCCTATTAAAATAGCAATGCCATTCTTCACAAAGTTAGAAAATTCAGATCTAAATTTCATATGGAAAACCAAAGACCCAGAATAGCCAACGAAATTATAAGCAATAAGAAACCATGCAGGAGGCATCATACTATCCCCTATGTGTTTCCACAGACTCTGTTAAATTTAATATTACTGCATCCCTGGTGGTATGAATAAAGCAACAACAAAACTAAAAATAAAAATGTACATGAAGCAATACAAAAGCAGTGAATAGTAGAAAATGTTAGTCAAATGCTATTTTTTAAAAAATTATACTAAGTAGTATTAAATGGATATTAACTCTGTCATTTAAAATTAACTTAATGCATTGTTGTCTTATACATGAGCTCTTCGCAGGGTATATTTACTCATTTACTCATGATAGTGACCTTTACTTTCACTTAACTTTGTTTGGGGTAGCTTTCTTTGGTCAAAATGAATGTAAGAAAATAAGAATTGGAAGCCAGGTGTGGTAGCATATGCCTGTAATTCCCCTTACTTGCAAGGCTAAAGCAGGAGTATCAAAAGTTTGAGGCCAGCCTGGGCAACTTAAGGAGACCCTGTCTCAAAATAAAATGAAATAGTACTGGGGAATTTAGTTCACTGCTTGTCTAGTATGTGTGAGGCCCTGGGTTCAATCCTCAGTACAGAAAACAAACAACAACAAAAACAATTAGAACACTTAAATGAGGTTGTACATTCCTTCTCTCCTTACCTCAGATTTTGAAACATTTGGGATGCCAAAACCAAACTGACTAGATTGACCTGTTTTTCTGAGAAAAATTCCTCTAAATGTATTTAAATTGAAACAAGACCCCCCAAAAATTCAAATTATATAAAATAACCTAGGAAGTGGTATTCAAGATTTTCTGAATATGATAAAAAATTACTTAAAATTATTCATCATAATAGTAAATTTCATGATGTCATTTGTAAATATTAACATACATTTTTAAAAAGCTGGTCTTAATTTTGAAAAACTAAATATTTTCACCAACATATTTCCAACAAAAGCTCAAAAATATTAGGACATCTACTTCTTAAACTTTACACATATTGCCTATCATAGGAATGATCACCTAGTCTAGAAGATTTTATAGGTAAATGACAAATAAAATTATTGGGATATCTAAAAGCAAGAATTTGATTTGGAACTCTGTTTATTTGCTCAAATAAAATACACCAAATAATCACTATTAAAAAGTGCCTATGTGCTATTGATGTAACTAAAAGTAAGAACTATTTATAAATAACCACTGTAAGTAGAGGACATGATTAACAATGATGGTTTCTTTGGAGACATTATAGTACATCAGATATTTCAAGAGTTATCATGTATTCAAAACCAGATAATTAATTAATTAATTTGCTGTTAATAATTTACATATTACTTCATTCATTTATTGTTCTCTTGGCAACAGTTTTATACTCATAAACTAATAGAATTTGTATGATGTATCACAGGATGTAGATGCATATATAAATGAAAATTACTTGAGATTTTTCAAAATTTCTTTTGAATATTTGAGAATTATTGAATTATTTTAAAACAATTGATTTCTAGCATGACTGGCAACCTAATTCTTCTGCATTATTTAAGAACATAACAGCATAAAATTTTACTACTAAAGATCAAGTTGATTTTTAAAATAAAAATGCAGTTACACTATAATAAAAGGTGCTCATTTACTTTCATACTTTAAAGTTCAAAATTAATTAGTCCAACAGAGTACAAATGTTCAACCATGCATGAGTTTTACTAATTTTACCAGAGGAAATAAAAATGTAGTAAAAACTAAACTGAACAGAAAATTAAGTAACAAAGAAACTAAAAGATCTATATTGACCTTAATTCCTGCACAGATTCTGTGTTTAATTGCCAGTTGCAGAGTAAGCTCAATTACAAAATCACTTTAGTTTATTCAGAAAACTGACTTTGAAATGTAGGTTAATTTCATGTTATGAAAAGAACCTTGGTTTAAAATCTGAAGAAAGTACTTGTTGAAGATAATAAAAAGTAGTGTTCTCAATGTAAGTAGAGCATTTCAACAAATGCAAAGTTAAATAGATTCTTAATAAAAATGAAAAATATTAATATTTAATATATATGTGTAGTTCCTTTAAACATGTAGTATTTCAACATAGGTGGATGAGTTTAATCCAGTAAACCATTCACTTAGCCATAAATTATATTTAATGGTTGATTAATTGTGAAAGCAAGACTCATGGAAAAATAATGACAAAATAGTTCATGACAAAATATTTAACAGCCCAGTTGGTTGAAAATGAATTAAAATACCAGTAGAGTATAATTCTAGTGCACATTTTTTCCACAGATCAATTCAGTATTTTAATAAATATTTGAATGTAGAGTTTTTCTATCAAATCAGTTTTTCAATCTCATATAGGAAATAAATTAACTGTTTTTTCTTGTTTTCTGTAGATTTATTATATAAAGATATTATACTATTTTATGCAATAAGATTTTTTTGCAGTACTGGGGATTGAATCTAGGGGCATTCTACCTAGGAGCTACACCCCCAGCCCTATTTTTTATTCTTTATTTTAAAACAGGGTCTCACTAAGTTGCAAAAGGCCTCACTAAGTAGCTGAGGCTGGCTGTGAACCCACGATCCTCCTGTCTCAGCCTCCCAAGTACTGGGATTACAAGCATGTGCCACCACGCCAGGCTTGCAATGGAAACTTCAGGAGTTACCTGATCTATTTTTTAGGAACATTTTCTGGTTTTTATTTGCTTATGTTTGGCTGTGGCTTAACTGCATATTCATCACTCTATACATTGATATTCTAAGTTAGGTCTATCATATTACTTAAGCATTAAGGGTCCCTATTTTGAAATACCCAATGTAGACTTGCTGTGGTGACACATGCCTGTAATTCCAGTAGTTGAGAGGCTGAAACAGGAGGATCACAGGTTTGAGGCCTGCCTCAGCAACTTAGAGAGACTCTCAGCTACCTAGTGAGACCCTGTTTCAAAACAAAACAAAACAAAACAAAACAAAATAAATAAATAAAAAAGGGCAGGGGATATAGCTCAGAGGTAGAATGACTCTGGGTTCAATCCCCAGTACCACAATTAATTAATTAATTAGTTAAATACCCAATGTATAAAATTCTCCTGAATTTATTTATTTATTTATTTATTTATTTTTTGCGATAGCGTGGATTGAACGCAGGGGCGTTCTACCTCCGCGCTACGCCCCTGGCCCTATTTTTTATACTTTATTTTGAAACCAGGTCTCACGAAGTTGCGGAGGGCCTCACAAAGGAAAGAGAGAGAGAGAGGGAGAGAGAGAGCGAGAGAGCTGAGGCTAGCAGCGAACCCAGATCCTCCAGTCTCCGCCTCCCAAAGTACTGGGATTACAAACATGCTTTGGAGGGTTATTTCTAAATAAAATGTTCAATGGATCAACAAACTAGGGTAATTCAATGAACATTCCAAGCTACATCAAGAGAAGTGAACAATTGAGTTCTAAATTCAGAAGCCGGGCGTGGTGGTGCACGCTTGTAATCATAGTACTTTGGGAGGCGGAGACCGGAGGATCCAGGTTCACGGCCAGCCTCAGCTATCTCTCTCTCTCTCTCTCTCTCTCTACTTAGTGAGGCCCTCCGCAACTTCGTGAGACCCAGTTTCAAAATAAAGTATAAAAAATAGGGCCGGGAGTGTAGCGTGGAGGTAGAACGTCCCTGCGTTCAATCCCCGGTACCGCAAAAAAGAAATAAATAAATAAAAAATAAAAAAAATGAAAATAACCCTCCAATTTCTATTCTTCACAAGACAGCTAGCCAGCATGCTGATTTTATTTTGATTTGACTTCAAGTCAATTCTATGTTCACATTTTTATTTATAATACATTTTCACCTATAAGTACACATATCACTTATCAGTGAGATTATGCAGAATTTATTTTATGTATATGCACCATAAAACAAAGTAATTTATTATTTAATAATACTTTATATACATAAAAATTCCAAGACAGAAAAATATATCCATAGGACTTAGTTTTAAGTCATCTATATAGAAAAATCTACATCTTTGAATATTTTTTCTTCCTTTGCTCTTCAGTTAATTTTATTATGAACAGCGCCTCCACAAACTACACAATACAGGAAACATTTTTTTAAAACCATTTAAACTTCCTGGTTTGGGGTTCCTTCTGTAAGTTGATTTTATATACAGGCATTCAATAGAACCTTATAAAATAATTTTGTGATTCTAAACCAGAGAAACATGTGGACATCCCTTTGCTGAAAGATGAATTTCAACCCTGGTGTTTTTTTTATCAATTCACATCATTTTTCATGAATAAAATAGCAAAACCATACAGACCAGAGAGAGCTCTTGGGTTAAGTGTTTGTGTAACGCTTTTGCTCAGTTTGCAATTTCTTATTCACCTCTGTATTACTTTAACTGACTCTTTCAGTTTATGTCCTCATTATTTCTTACTTTAACAATGCTTGAAAATACTGCCATTAGTGAGAAGGCTCTTTGCTCTGAGAGTAAGCAGTGAAGATGAAAATTACACGAGCAGAAGAAGAAGGGGTGTGACCTAGGAATTTAAGCCCATTTTGGCTTCATTATTTGGATAAATTCATTCAGTGAGCTGAGGAACTGTGCAAAGTGAGCTATGTTTTAACCAATTTCCTCTCTGTAGAGAATATTTTACTAGGCATGATCCTGTCATTAGAGGGCTGTGGTCCTGTACACTGTATTAGGGAATTCAGGATATGTTTAACCAACAGGTCTGGTAGTTTTAGAAAGAGTATGAAAAAGAGTGAGAATAATCAAGAAACCACTGCTACTGTTTATTTTCTTCTTTTTGAGAAATACACTGTATTTGGCATGGCTTTTTATTGCCAGTGGTATTTTACTTCTTGCGTATCTGTTCTAACACCATAAGCTTTATACAAAACAATTTATTTTGTTCGACATACTTCATAAGAAGAGCTTTCCTGAGAACTGGAATTGTTGATGTATAGAAAAATAATTACTCAGGATTGACAGAGTCCTAAGCTCAGCAAAATGTAAGGTTTAGGTCCAATTAAATGGTAGGTACCACTGATTAGCAGAAGTGTAAACTAAATGCAGGGAAACAGAAGATCACAAGAAGGGCTTTCCTGCTAAGCTCCTGCAATCCAAGGAAGGAATTATTTAAATATTTTAAGTTTATGTTACAGGAAAGTGATAAAGCAGATGCTCCATATTTCCTTTGAGGTCTGAAAGACAGAAATAGTCCTCGATCTGCGAAAGGGACATTTTATTTATTGTTGAAATAAAGAGGTTATGATTCTATTGTTACTGAATTATTGTGACTATACTATTTGTATAAAATACAGAAGTAAGCTGAGAGCCAGGTGTGGTGGTGCATGCTTGTAATCCCAGTACTTTGGGAGGCAGAGACCGGAGGATCCGGGTTCGCGGCCAGCCTCAGCTCTCTCTCTCACTCTCTCTCTCTCTCTCTTTCTACCTAGTGAGGCCCTCCGCAACTTCATGAGACCCGGTTTCAAAATAAAGAATAAAAAATAGGGCCAGGGGTGTAGTGCGGAGGTAGAACGCCCCTGGGTTCAATCCCCGGAACCACAAAAAAACAAAAAAAAAGTAAGCCACATAGCACACAGCATTGAAAATTTCCCAATTTATTTACAAATAATTTATGAAAAATTTAAGAGTCATAGCTTCCCATTTCTAGATGACTGACCATGAAAATGTGCAAATAATGCAATGGAAAGATGTCTTGTTCTTATCACAAGGTGGTAAAAAAAAAACTCAGGAATAGTTGTATCTTTATTAAATTAAAGATATAGAAATGAAATAAATAAAATACTGATGATACATTATACTCAAAATGACACAAACCAAACTGTTTCCCCCATGTTTTAGGAAGGAATAATACTTACATGTTTTATGATTGTTTTAAGCAAATGTAACATTTTCTTTTTTTTATAACCCCCCCTGTATTGTGGCTAAAATAAGAAAAGTTGGCCTGTTTTGAAAGCACACTTGTAGTGTGGCAAATTTTCTAGCTATTTATTCCATGCTCCTATTCTTACCTAGGCAAAAGGTTGTTTCTAAGCATGAGGTTTTCAAGCTACAGAAGGCATTTCTCAGCCAGTCTTGCAGGTAGATATGGCCATAGAGAGTAACGTTTTCTCTTGGAAAAGTGAGTGGCAGAGATCCACGGTGAGGTCTAAGTGTGTAAGGTTACAGCCTCTTCTGTGTTCTCTCTTTCCCTGCTTGGTGGAACCATACTCAGAAACACTGTGCACCGTGTAAATTATCTCAGGAAGTTTACTATTGCCTCTTAGAAAAAAAAAACTTTCATGTGAAAAAATGTGCTTATTTGTTTCTTTTTAAAATGTGTGACATTGCTTTAGTAAAAAATACAATACTAGTTTCCCTTAAATCAGGTGATAAGTGTTACATGTGTCATGCAATTGTATAAATGCTTTACATGAACTGTCTGGTTTAATCACTAAACTAAATAGATAAGTATTTTTATTGTCACCCTTTTTTTGAAATGAAGAAACTCAGTTTTATGTAAATGAAATGCCGTTCCTATGTACACTCTGCCACTGCCACAATTCATCAACTCTTAGACGCATCTTTCTTATTTATAATGTCTCTGAATTCAGTATGCATGTTGAAATAACTTGTATCCTACAAGTCATTTATGTAGGTTATGTGTGCCCGAGGCAATAACAACGTATGTTTAAAATGGTGATATCTTTGATTTGGTAAAATATAGTACACATGTTTGTAAGCATTCATACCCAGGCATTTTTGCCCCAGATTTCTTAATATGAAGTATTACATAACAATTAAAAATAAATAAATAATTTTAAAAACAATAAATAAATAAATAAATAAATAAATAAATAAATAAAACTTAGAAGCTTAAACCAGCAAAAAAAAAAAAAAAAGAAACACAATGATTTCAATATAACACAACAATTAGGTACTGGTGTATATGTCTTCTAAGTTGATTAAGTTCTGTTAATTTTCAGGGTCCCATATTTTCTTCCAATTGTGATGTTGCTAAATAAATCCCTTTTAGTCTTCAAGCATAAACTGTCCTTCTGAAATATCCAAACTAATAGTAACAGGTGGCAAGGTCATTCTAGCTTTCTTCTTCACATGTTTTTATGACACAAAAATACGAGAGGAGTAAATATCCATCTCTTAGAGTATATGCTGCTGTAATGGAATGAACAAATCACACAAATGCATGATTCACAAGGAAGATATAACTCAGAAATAATCTCAATTGAGTATACTCCACTACGTACCTGCCAAGTTGATAATGCATTTCTCCTCTTACTCTTTCCCTCTCTGCCTGTCTTTGAAGATACTATTTTATTCATTTGAAAGATTTTGAACCATTCAAGAATGATAAAATTATGTAATGTATTTTGGTTTGTTGACCAGATTCTGAACTTCTTGAAGATGACTTTTATCTCTATGTTCCAGCTGTGGATACAGATTCTGCTACCTACTAGCTCTGCGGAGTCTGCTGAATTTCACTACATTATGGACAAAGGGGGTGGCAATATTTATAATTATTTAACTGAATTATTTTGAGTACCTTTTATACCAGTCAATATTTCTCACACAGTTCAAGTATTAGATATGTAGATATAAAATTGAAAGTAATATCTGATTATATACATGAAAATAACTGTATCACAACAAAATAGTAGTGGTCTTTGTGTTTTGGTAACAGGGTGTATTTTTCTCTTTTATTGTTCTGTGATTGTAAAACTCTATTATATACATTCATCTGTACTAAGAATTGTATGGAAAAATTTAAATATAAGGTAATGTTTTTGAGGGCTTGTAAAGGCTAATTACTATGCAACACAATTTATGAGTTATTGCTTTCATTATTCATTACAAACCTATGAGATCTTATACTATTAATCCTATTTTATCACACAGTAAACAGCCCAGATACATAAAATTATTTGAAAAAAACCCCAAACTATAAGGTAGAGAGACTAGGACCATAACCCATGAAACTAAGAACTGCCTTTCCATCAATTCATTATATCATTTCCCTTGAAAACAATGAAAAGTAATATTCCTATGCTAAAGGAGAAGAGGAAATAGTAATATATATATATATATATATATATATATATTATATATGTGTATATATATACATATGTGTGTATATATATATATATACACATATGTGAGACAATGCTAAATGCTGTCTGTAAATGAAAGGAAAACTATGCTTGGACTGAAAAAGACAATAGATCCCTCTCTGAAATCAGGCTTGAGTGCAAACAGAAGGGATAAGCAGACACAGAAAATGGCAGGTACTAAGTTAATAGGAAATAATATATATCTCACAATTACAACATAATAATCTCCTTTTGGAATGACTGTGTCTTTCTTATCAACCACACGCCCAACAAGCTCTTTGTTATTTGCATTTATAGCTACAAACACTACTCACTAAACCAGGCTGACTTTATAAGACCACCTGATGCCGAGTTAAGCCCCATTTCTAATCCTGCCTCAGAAAAAACAGGGCTCGTGCAGAAATGACCCTTACTCTCCTCAGGCCATTCTCACAAACCTTATAAGGCCAGCCAAACTCTAGCAAAGACACTCCCCTGGAGTGTCGCCCTCACGGCTTCATGTCCCCAGGTCCACAGCTCTGGTTGGTCACACTTCACGTTTGTTCCTGTGGTCTTTCATTGACAATGCCTTTAATAGAAAGAAGAATGGGACATGTGTTGGTAAATCTTCAGCTGTTGGAGCATTGAAGAATGAGTGGTTATTCGTGGGTGAAAGGACCTATGAAAGTTTACATACAGCCCTGTCGAAGAAATTTCTAAGTTGGAGCAAAACTCTGTTGTGCCATTGTATTTCATGATCAAGGTACAGTTTGAATGTGGGAATGATACTCTCAGAAAACATTAAAAGATCTTGTTTGGTTTGATTTTGGATTAAGGATGTTACAAATGGAAAGGAGAGTTAGAGACAATGTGAAATGCCTCACATATTGCAAAATTATACTTAGAAATTGGTTCTGTAGGCTGTGAGGTTGGACAAAGTCCATTTGAATAGAAATGTGTGATGGTAAAATCTTCAGCTTAGGACAAAAAAAATCTAGTGTCAGTTAAGGAATGGATTGAATATGTGAAATTTAAAGCACAGAAAATATTTAAGAAGTTATTACAAAAAGTTGTGTGAATATGCCAGGAATCAACCAGCTCCACGCAAGGAAATGTGTGTGTGTGTGTTTGTGTGTGTGTGTGTATGTGTGTGAATATGCTACAGAATAAAGCATGTATGTTTGTGAATGAGTGCATATATATATATGCATATACTCATATATATACATATATATGCAACACTATTTGAGGAGAAAAGAGAGACAAATAAAAACAAGTGTGCTAAGATTTTTAACAGAAGATGCTTGCAGAGAGTTGGTGATACTATCAAAGGGGAGGAAGTGAATAATTGTTGATTCATGGGCTGGTCAAGGTGTGGGTACTGAGATGGAGTTGCACACTGACATTTATAAATAAGTATCTAGAGTAAAAGGAAAAATGTCTAACTGAATGGGACAATTTGAGCTTTGTCAAGATAAAAGTGATTTTTGAAAGTACTTCAGTAAAGGATGTTAACCAAAAAAAGGAAGGAGAAGATGAAATCCATTTAGGAACTGTATTTTAGGAGAGGGTAAAAAATGAAAAGATAAAGGCAGAGAATAGAATAAAGGATGATGAGGGATAGAGAACAAAAAATAAAGACCTACAGGAAGAAACAGGGTGACAACAATGTTTTGTAGTGCATCAAGAGTGAGGAGGAAGAACATAAGATTTTTTGTTTTGTTATGAAATCACTGGTATTCCTTTTAAAGAGTACTAAGGTGTTCTAAATATTTTTCCCAATTATCTCTCTTTGGGCAGAAGGGATTGAGCATATGTTAATTAGGCCATTACAAGTATTGGATTTTCCCTATCTATTCCCTTTCTTAATTTCTGATTTATTTTCTAGTCTTTGTATTCCTGTATTACTTTGAAGTTAGAGATTCCCATGAATGACAGTCCTGGTATAGGTTGCCAATACAGTGGAATACTAAATGGACAAAGACATGCGCAAAGAGATAAAGAGCAGTAGCGATTGTGGAGATCATCTAAAGCAAGTGTTTCTATTCTAAGCACTGAGCTATTGCTCCTCTTGTATGAATCAGATACTCCAGAACAATTTATTCTCAATTTAAGTACAAACTTTTAAGGTCATTTAAACCCTAAAGAGTATATATCATTTATGTGGATACTGAGGGTAACTTCGATGAATGTTTCATCTATAACCTCTCCTTGACACGCATATCTGATTTATTATAGCTTCATTGCTGCTAACTTACCATATAGGCGAAATGCCAAACAGGTTCATTTTTCTGTGAATGTTAGCAATTTTACCACTTATCATTTTTTTTTGCCAGTTTCCTTTTTTTTTTTCTTAATACAGGAATACCATTCTCTCAACAAGAGAACTATGTCACATTTTATAACTTCCCTTTCACCTGTTAAATCATTCCAGGAACTGCCAAGAGCACCTTTAAGGACAATGCAGCGTCAATTACCATAATCCCTTCTTGCCTCTTTCTCTCATAGACATTTGCCATTAAAGTTACAGCTTAGTTTGAATGTCTCCTGATTTTAAACCGCTTGTTGAGAGTCACTGACTTCTCACATGAGTCAATTTATTAATTTTCCAGAGTTTCTGATATATTTGAAAAAGTCACCTTCTCTTCACTTTAAATATCAATTCACCAGGTAATCACTTATTTATCAATTTATTTATAAAAACCCTCTTGAAGTGCTTTATAAAATTTTCATGCTCTTCTTTTGACTTGATCTAAACATGTCATAATTTTTCATGGCATTCTACAATATACATATTGATGTATTCTTTATTTTATCTGTGTCAAGTAATAATCCTAGCTCTCGGTCTCTGTCTCTGTCTCTCTCTTCCCCCTGTAGTTCTGTTTTACTTTAAATCTGTTCTCAAAATTAATGTACTCAATACATTCTGAACACTCCTACCTACAGTGACTTCATAATTATAATAACTGAAGAAAAAGAGAGGACTTAAATTGGATCCAGCCAGACTAATTTTTCTCCTACATGAAAGTGAATCTTACCAAACACATACAAAGGAAAAAAATCTTACCAAACACATACAAAGAAACTGACCTTCAAAGTCTCTATTAAGTACTTTAAATGCTTTGATGAGACAGCTCTGTTATTTCTAATCATGAAAAATTATTTAAAAACTGATTAAGGCCAGGCATGGTGGCGCAAGCTTGTAATCCCAGTACTTGGGAGGCAGAGACCGGAGGATCCGGGTTCTTGGCCAGCCTTAGCTACTTAGTGAGGCCCTCCGCAACTTCGCGAGACCCGGTTTCAAAATAAAGTATAAAAAAATAGGGCCAGGGGTGTAGCTTGGAGGCAGAACACCCCTGAGTTCAATCCCTAGTACCGCAAAATAAGTAAATAAATTAAAAAAAAATGATTAGGAAATGACTTTCTTCCCTGTGTTCATATTTTATTTGCATCAAATTCTGCCTGCTTTCCTCAACATATTGCTGTAAACTTCCTATTTCTCTCATTCTAGAAAGTTCTTCTCAATTCTCCACCTTAGTGCCTTTTTACTCACATTTCCCTAAAAGTTTCCTTAGAATAGCAACTTCTCCAAGAAGAATTTCCAAACCCCAAACATTACAGTCAATCCTGTCCTAAGCTCCTACCTTCCCCCCAACTTCTTCTTTTTAGCTTCTACAGTACTCTTTGCCATTAAGTTGGAATTTTAATTGTATAAAGATACTCATAGTCACAAAAGGACCATTCTGATTAAATACAGAGGCATGTGCGATAGGCTCATTTTCTGACCAACTCTTAGATTCCTCTCCTATCATTTACTACCTATGCTTTTGCATGAACTCATATTCTTGATGAAACTTAGTTTGCTGGAAACATCGACTGTACTGTCAAAAATATTTCCAGCATTTCTTGGGTAGGAAACAAGTATCTACCTTTCTGCTCAATACCGTGTCTACCCATGGAACAACATTTCTTTTCATACTTGTTATATGGAAAGTTCCATTATCTCAGAATAATTGGCACTCCTGGATTACTTCTGTCTAGAACCTTTCCCAACAATTAATGCTAAAAAAGTGCTACAGTGTTTTTGAGTCCTATCTCTTCTTATTATACTCATTTATGTATTTTTATCCTGAAACAGTTTTTCAAACAACTAGCATGAATCAATACTATATTTTTAAAAAAATTTTACATATAAATACATATTATGTATAAATATGTATAATATGTATATATACATAAACATTCTGAGAGTTCACAGTAATATATAGTGTTAACTTCAGAAATGGAAATTACCCTGCTAGAGTTCCTTATTTTGATCCACTGAACAGAAAGTGTGATTATTATAATAGGCTCTAGCTTCAGAGTGCAACACCTGGGCCAGTTATTTGCATATTATCCTGGGGCATGTTTATTAATTTGTCTGAAAACCAGTATTTTTTATTGTAAAATGATGGGAAAATCTACATCTTACAGTTTTAGATGATGTGAAAAATGTGCATAAATCATTTATATTAGTTTCTGGCACATGATAAGCAAGCAGTGAATGACAGGTGCTACTAGATATTAGCTAGATACCTGTGATCTCAAAACTGCATTCATGGTCTGCTTCTCACATTAACACAGGGACAAGAGAAAGGAAAACCAACATATACAGGCAATTAAACTACTAAAAGTTGCCAAAGGAAAAAAAAACTGTAAGCAAAATAATAACAATAATAATAATTTAGCCACTTCTTTTAAGTGTCTAATTTTTAATGCATTATTTCCTTGGTTTTTACCCTGGGGTTATTTAGAAAGTTGTTGAATGAGCAAAACCATGTATATAAGATGACTTTCTGGAGCAAAAGAAAGGATCCCCCAATATCACTATCAATAGCCCATTATGGCAATGTATTATATGGTGTCAGAAAAATGCCCCTTTCACTTCTTTTAATCGCCCAGAAATGTTAGTATTGCAGCATGCTTTTTAGCTTTTTCTTTTTCGTTGTTGTTGAAGTAAACAAACCTTCCATATTTCCATCAGCTAAATGCCACACATTATGAAAGACGGTGCTAAATATGACTAAAAGCTGGGATAAGGGCAAGTGCCAGCAAATAGAATGGGCAGCACTAAAGCATGATATTAATATCCACAGAGAAATGTCATCAAGGTTTATGCCAAGCATGTCTGGATTTATTGATGCCCAACGGATGTGTTGATTTGCAGCTACATCATAGTTTTGGGTTAAAGGAAATAATGTTAAAAGACTAAGTAATTACCAAGAAACATTAAATTTTACTATGTTGGAAGTTATTCAGTTTAAAAACTCACAAATGTGTAACAAGAAGTAATGTTATACAATGATCATTATGTGAAATACAGAAAGTTAAAATACATTCCATCTTTCTATTTGGAATATACACTATCACTTAAATGATAACATAATGTTAGAGAAAGTTGACAAATAGATAACAATGAGGTTTTGTTCAATTTTATAGTGACACAGAGCTTAATTGATAACAGGTTTTGATATTATAATGATACTAAAGAACAGGGTATAATTAATTGTTTAAAGAAATTTGCCACAATAGAGATCCCTGCTCTTTTCAGTAGTATTTCCCTGACTCTAAGATTGTGTGTTCCACCAAATTGCCCTTATTGGGAAAATGCCTTCAAAAGATAAAGAGCAAAAAAAACTTAACTCATCCTTTATGGTATTTTAAGTATTGTTTCTCCCCAAGTATATTTGTATGTATCTATTGTTTCAGAATATTACATTAGCATTTATAAATATCAAATATATTCGGGCACATTTCAGAAAGAACTGTGATCTGTAGAGGAAGGGAGATGAGGAAAAGGGTAAATGGGAATTAATGATCATCTCTTTTCTTCACCTTCAGCCCAGGAAAACAGCTGAGACCCTGCTAAAGGGCAAGTGCTCCACCTGCCTACTCTGAAATGAGCTAATTGCCTGTCTGTCAATTCAGTCTTCTATTTCCTTTCACTCATAGATGACTTGGCTTAAAATAATGCATAACTCTTTATATCTCTGAATGCAAAAAGAGATATATTTTGTTACATCAAATTATGCTTTGGCAAGCTACAAATAAGACTCTCACGTAATATTAGGCATATTATTTTCTATTATTTAAAATGATTGATCTAATGCCATACCATGAAATAAAAAATAAATTATGCATGAATATATAATACTTACAGTATATATATGTTTATATACACACATATATGTTGTATATTTATATATATACTACATATATAGTGTGTATACATGTATATGCATACATATATGTTGTCTCTTTATATATACTTTATAGTGTTTATATATTTTTATACTGTATTTATTATATACAACTTAGTCATATATGAGTACATATATAAGTAAAATCATATAAACTCTGAGAAAATGAATAACTTAGATAATTGTTGTTTTCAAGTTTTTATGATAGCATTGTTCTTAATTATTTTATGTAATGAACTTTAACTGTTAATGTATTCTTTTGGCCAATACTTAGATGAAATTATAAATTTCTGTTTAAAAATAAATTTGATTTATTGCATATAATAATGTTCAACTTCCTGGAACTGTAAAAAAGACAAAACATGATAAATGATCTGGCATGAAAGGACATTAGAAGTCCCTACTTTGTCTTAACAAGTATAAAGCTGAATAATATTTAATTTTTTTCTTAGCTCTTTCATGGAAGTGATCTTACAAGGCAAATTGTCCCCTTCAAAACTGTAGAAACAAACACCCCAATAAAGAGAATGAAAATTTGCCAGAACAAAAACCTACATGTAGAAAATTCCTTGGAAGCCCAGTACAGTTCAAGAAAAACTATTGTAATTAATGAATCCCAGGAGGTCAAGGGGAGACAAATCTGACAGTTCATAACTTCAGTGGGACCTAGTCATAGAAGATTACCACACATTTGTGAGTTTTATCTTTAGGAGTTCTATGAGAAGCTCACAATAAGTATTGGAGAAAAAAATTATTTCATACTTCTGGTAGGAGAAAAAAAAGAAAACCATTTTGAAATATACAATTATACACATATATATACATATATATACATATATACATAGAGAGAGAGAATATATATATATATAGAGAGAGAGAAAAAAACTGATATAAGAAACTAGAGAAATGAAATCCTAAAAATGTTAAATTAAAAGCATAAGATTTAGAAGCACTGTAAAAGACAAAAATGGAACCAAAGAGCAAGGGCCACAAAGACAAAGCAGAATGGAGCTTTCTGTTCTTTTTAACAGTCTCTCTTGAAGAAAAAGCATTTTATCAAAGCCTAACCTTTAGGTTTTTATTCGAGTCTAACCTACCTAAGAAAGGGGAATAGCAAACTCTAGCTGGCTCTAGTCTCCTATGAGGGAGAAAGAAAATACCAACTCCAGTGTCCTCTAGTCATTCTGTCCCACTAACGGTGTTGGGGACACACTGAGAAGCACCAGTGAAGTTCACAGTTCAGAAATACAGGCTCACCCAAACGCTGAAACTATATAACTATATAACTATGCTCTCCCATTCCCAGAGGCCTATTTGAAGAAGTTCTGTTCATCCAGTATATTATTTCCAGATATCTGTCAAAACAATTACAAGGCATACTAAAAGGCAAACACATTAAGTTTGAAGCGACGGAGAAATTAACAGAATCAGAGTCATTTATGGCAGGGCTGTTGAAATCAGACAAGGAATTTATCATACCTATAAGCATTCTAATGGAAAAAATAACAGAGAGAAATCAGATAGGTAGTGTAATAAAAGAGAAATTCTAAGAAGAAGAAGAAAAGAAATGCTAGAGACGAAAAGCACTGTGACAGAAAAAAAAGGAACGCTTTTGATGGGTTCATTTATAGATTGGACACAGACAAAGAAAGAATCTCTGAGCTTGAGGACATGTCAATAGAAATAAAATTTAAAATTAAAGAGTAAAAGTACTAAAAAAAGAACAAAAATGATAAAATATCTAAGAATTTGGATAATTAAGAGAGATATAATATCTACATACTGGGAATAACAGAAGAACAAAGAGAGAAGAAACTACAGAAATATGTGAAGCAATAATGACTGAGAAATTTCCAAAATAATATCTGACACGATCACACAGTTCTAATGTCTAGCAGTATTAATAATTTAAAAAACTAAGCCAGGCGTGGTGGCGCAAGCTTGTAATGCCAGTACTTTGGGAGGCAGAGACCGGAGGATCCGGGTTCATGGCCAACCTCAGCGCGCATGCGCGCGCGTGCGATCTCTCTCTCTCTCTCTCTCTGTCTCTGCCTCTCTCTGTCTCTCTCTCTCTCTCTCTCTCTCTCTACCTAGCGAGGCCCTCCGCAACTTCTTGAGACCCGGTTTCAAAAATAAAGCATAAAAAAAATAGGGCTGGGGGTGTAGCGCAGAGGTAGAACGCCCCTGTGTTCAATCCCCGGTACCGCAAAAAAAAAAAATTTAAAAAACTAAAAACAAACAAAAACACTGTCTTTCAAAAGTGAAGTGAAAAATAAGGATAGTCTCAGGGAAGAAAAGTTAATGAATATATAAATCTGCACTGCAAGAAAGGATAAAAGAAGTTATTCAATCATTTGCCTATTTTTAATAGATTTATTTTGTTTCATTTTGTCTTTGCTATTGATGCAACTCCTTAAACATTTTGCAAATTACACCCTTATCAGATACAGTTTTCAGATATTTTCATTTTCTTCCATTCTGTAGGTTGCCTTTTCACTCTCTTGATTATTTCCTTTGTTGTGCAGAAGCTTTTTAGTTTGACACAATTCCACCCATTGTTGCTATTTTTTGTGTTTGTTTTTGGTGACATATGCAAAAAGTCACTGTCAAGATCAAGAAAGTTTTTACCTATGATTTTTTTCTAACTAATTTTATGGCTTCATGTCTTACATTTTGAGTTGATTTTTTATATGGTGTGATATATGTGTGTGTATACACACACATTCATATACACACACACACATATATACATATACATATACATATATATATAGAGAGAGAGAAAACTGATATAAGAAATTAGAGAAATGGAATCCTAAAAATGCTAAATTAAAAGCATAAGATTTAGAAGCACTGTAAAAGACAAAAAATGGAACCAAAGAGCAAGGGCCACAAAGACAAAGCAGAAATAAACATTATAGATATCAACCCAAATATAACAATATTTTACATGTCAATAGCCTTAATGTGCCAATTAAGAAATAAATATTGTCACAGTGGATAAAAAATCAGGAAGAAAATATGTGCCATCTATTAGAAATTCATTTTAAATATGTAGACAATTATAGATTAGTGTAGAGATGGTAAAAGATGTTCCATGCTATCGCTAATCCAAAGAAATCTAAAATAGTATTTGAATTTCAGATAGTAGAATTTAGAGCATGGAAAATCATCAGATACAAAGAGGGGGTATTAAGTAATGGTAAACAGCTGTATATTCAAAGAAGATATAACAATATTTGATCAAATTTAGTTTTCACTGATACAAAACAAAAAATTGTAAAATTGTAAATATTGATGGTTGTATCATATTTCTTTGTGTGTGTAAGTGTGTGTGTGTGGGGGTAATAGAAGTTGAACCCAAGGTCATTCTAATTTTGATCTACACCCCCAGCCCTTTTTTTAGATCAGGGTCTCACTAGGTTTCTGAAAGTCTCACTAGGTTGCTGAGCCTGACCTCGAACCTCTGATTCTCCTGTCTCAGCCTGCCAAGTACTGGGATTACAGATGTGAGCCACCATGCCTGGCTAGTACCATATTTCAATGCAAATATGTATCATTTAATGTTTATATCAGGTTAAACACATTGTTTTTCACAAATATTTATTATTTCTTTATGGATAATTCTTAAAATCCTTTCTCCTAGAGTTTTGAGATGCACAGTACATTATTGCAATCAGTAGTCATTCCACTATGCAGTGGCACACCAGAGCTTTTTGCTCCTAACTGTAATTAAGCACCCATGATCAATCCTTACCCATCTCTTTCTTTCCCTCTAATGTTCTTGAGCATTGTTAACCACTATTTTATTCTCAACTTCTGTAAGGTCAACTTATATGCTTAAAAACAGAGTTTCAAAATATGTAAGGTAAATTTTGATTTAATTGCAAGGAGACATGGATAAATTTACTATTACAGTTGGAGACTTTAATACCCTTCTATCAGACATAGGTAAATTCAGATGGGAGAAAATCTGTAAGGACATAGCTGAACTATATAGCACCATCAATCAACTGAATATAGTTTGTATCTATAAACTATATTTAATTGGTATATCCAAAAACAGCAGATTACACACTCTTCTCAAAATTGCATGGAACACTCAGCAAGACATATCACATTCTGGGAATTAGAGCACACATTAGTGAATTAAAGAAAAATGAAAGCTGTACCATTTCTGCTGTCACATTGCATTGTGATTAAACTATAAATAAACGAGTGTAAGTGGGAAATCAGTAACAAAGGAGATGAAGATTAAACATTGCACTTCTGAATAATACATGCATTAAAAATTAAATCTCAAGAAAAAAGTTTAAAAATTAAACTAAAAATTAAAACATAACTTTTCAAAATACAACTACTCAGAAAAATGTAGGATCCTCTGAAAGCAGTTCTTATAGTGAAACTCGTAGCATTGAATGCACATTTTAGAAAAGAAGAAATATCTAAAATTAATAATCAAATATTTTGCTTTAGGAAACTAGAAAAAGTACAAATTCCAAAGTGAGCAGAAGAAAGGATAAAAATTAGAGCAGAAATCAACATAAAAGAGGAAATCGATAGTGAAAACCCATAATACCAAACTCTTATATTTTGAAAAGAAAAATCAAATTTATAGATATCTATAAAGATGAAAAACTCTAATAACATGAAAGAGTATCACTATGGATCATATGGACATTAAAGGGATTATAAAGAAATATGAACAACTCCGTCTATAAATTTTATCGACTACATATAAATAAGCCAATTCTACTAAAACTCACACAGGAAGAAGTAGACAATCTAATAGGAATCTGCCTATTAAAGAAATTGAATTCTAATTAATAATCTTCAAACATAAAGTAGGCCCAGATGGACCTATTTGCAAATTCAATGGAATATTAATAAAAAGAATTATGTCAGTTCTAAGCAATCTCTTCCAAAATGTAGAAGGAAAGGGACTGTACCATAACTCATTTTTGTGAGGACAGAACCACCTTAATACCAAACCAAATCATTGCAAGAAAATGATGTATTAAATATCTCTCACAAATAAGGAGATATATAGGCTTAACAAATCAAATGCAAATTATATTCAACAATGTAAGAAAAGTGTTATACACCAAGATCAAGTGGGATTTATCCCAAGTATGCACAGCTAATTCAAAATTTGGAAGTCAATTAAAGTTATTTATCATATCAACAGGCTAAAATAAATCAAATGGATATTTCAAAATAATTGCACAATAGTTTTTGTTTGAGAAAATTTAGTAACCACTTATGAAAATTTCTTACCAAATTAGGATTAGAGTGGGAATTTCTCAACTTGAGAAGCAATATTTATAGAAAACTATGGTCAATATTCTAGAAGCTTTCCTGTTCAGATCCAGAACAAGACAGGGTGCCTTCTCTCACCACTGCTTTTCCATATCACATAGAAAGTCCTATATAGTGCAATCATTACAAAGACAATTATGTAGATTGGGAAGGAATAAATAAAACTCTTTGTTCATAGATGTCAAGAACATGTAGAAAATCTGAATCAACAAAAATGCTATTAGAATTATTAAGTGGTCACAGTAAGGTTACAGGGTACAAGTTTCTAAAAAATCAATTGATTTCTTTACCTTCAAGGAGAAATGGAATTTGAAATTAAAGTACCTATTCCCATATGTACTTGTATACCCCAAAATAAAATAATTAGGCATGATTCCAAGAGATAGACACATGACCTACAGGAGGAAAACTATAAAATTCAGATGAAAGATAGAATTATTACTTAGAACAATTAAATAAAAGGAGATACAGCTCAAGCTCATGGGTAGGAAGACTTGATATTGTCCACAGATCAGTTCCACCATACTTCACCTATAGATTGAGTGCGATCCCAATCAAAATCCAAGGAGATTATTGTGTAGATATTGACAGGTATATTCTATTGTTTACATGAAGAAAGAAAGGACTCAGAATGGGTCCCTCAATTTTGAAGAAGACTAAAGTCAGACAACTGACACTATCCTACTTCATAACTTACTATACATCTACCACAATCAAGGTAGCATGGAATTGGTGAAAAAAAATTGGCTAAGAAATAAATGAACCAGAATGAAGAGTACAGAAATAAACCTACATAAATATAGTCAACTGATTATGCCAAAGGGGCAAAGGCAATAAAATGAGGCAAATGTAGCCTCTTCAACAAACGATGCAGGAGCAAATGGACATCCATATGCAAAAAGCATCTATATCTTATTCCTCACAAAGTTAAATTAAAATGAATCATAAACTAAGTGGAAAATGCAAAAGTTTAAAAGTTCTAGAGGATAATACAGGAAAAAAATCCTAGATGAACTTGGGCATAGCAGTGACTTTTTAGATACAATAACAAAGTTATGATCCGTTAAAGAAATCATTGAAATCCTGCACCTCATTAACTTAAAAACTTCTCTGTTCATTGTCAATAGAATAAGAAGAAATATCACAAACTATGATATAATATTTCTGAAAGACATATCTGATAGTTATTCAAAATATACAAAGAAAACAAGTTAATGAACAATTGATTTAAAAAATTGTAAAGTTCAGAGAAAGAAAACTCTCCAAAGATATATGAATAGAAAATAAGTGCATAAGATGTTCATCATCATTAGGGAATTGTAAATTAAAACTATGGGAAGACACTACTACAGGTAAAATAAGAAAGATTTTTTTTAGGGCAGTGAAACAATGTTGTTTGAGACTCCAATGTCAGATACATGTCATTACCTATTTGACAAAACCTACAGAATGTACAACACAAAGAAGAATGAAGACTGATGTAAAGCGTGAGTTAGGGGTGATATTATGTGTGTCATTAAAGGTTCATTGATATTGGTTAAGGAAAGTACCATGTGGTGCAGGGAGTTGAGAGTGAGGGGAAATGGTGCATATTTAAGTACAGGGAGTATATGGGAATTAGTTTTTCTGTAAACTTAAACACGCTCTACAAAATAAAATTTATTTTAAAAGTAGTTGACACTATATTTAATTTCAGTATAATGTAAGTAAAATGATTTTATGAGGCTGATTTAAATAATGAATGATGAATTATAACAATGAGAAGTAGATGAGTATCTTTTTAAACTTTTATGATTATGAAGTTTTTATGTGGTCATATGTTTTCTAAAGCGCTTAAAATATCTGCATTTGAAAGTCAAATGTCATATTATTTATATAACAAATATTTGAAAGTTTATGTTTCAAAGGAAAAATTTGAGTAAAACAAGTTGCTGTACACTTAGAAAAATTAAAATCTGTGCACATTTCAGGTTTCAATGTGGCATTCCTGATAATTACCTTTTTAAGCACAATAGTTCTCATCTCCAAAGAAAGTATGCTCTTTAGCATGTAATCATCATGGATTAATAATTTATGATGCTGAAAATTTCTCTAGGTTCTTCCAAATTACCCTGATTCTATTTTATACTACATTCATAAAACAAATATAGAGTTAAAATAAATTTATATAAAGCAAAATGTTTTAAAACTATAAATCATTGCAATGTCTTTAATTTCCTGACATCCTAAATCAATGTTGAGGAAAGGACAGAAGATGGGAGGGAAAGAAGAAATAAATAAGAAAAGTATTATTTTTCTTAATTATATTATAAGTTTAAGAAAGAGAATAGTATTACTTCTCTTTTTTACTTAAAGTATTGGGAATATCATTCAAATCATTTTTTTGTTTGGTAAATATTGTGGTGAACTTGCATATTAATTTGAATATCTAACCCTTGGTTTAAATTTATATTACCCTTAATGTGTGTTTTCTGCTTCATATATATAATAATTACCTTCACATTTTTTAGGATTTTAGGTGAACACCAGAAAATCTATCCAAAATATGTTAAATTGACATTGCTTTTTAACTCAGAGTCCCTATTATAAAACTGCATTACATACCTTTTAGCATTAATAATATAAATATAAATAAACATTAGATATGCATAATTTGGCAAATTATATAATATTTGAAATATATATACGTTTAGTAAGTGCTAAATCTCTGATTCAGTTCCGGATTTTTTAGTCTTTGAAGCAAAACTTATGTCCATTTGCCTATGCTGAAAACATGGTTCTATATTACTGATTTTTTCTGTTTATATCTATCTTGCTGATTCTATGTAACTATTATTTTTTTTCCTGCATGCACACCTGTTTTCCTATTTTGTCCATTCTGACACTGCTATTTATTTCTTGATCATATCTACCTTTTCCATCCTCCCTATTGCTTTTGATAATTAAAAAATATATATCTGCACTTATTTAGTAGAACTACAAAACTTATAGAATTTATAATACAATAATTATAGAAAAATCTTTTAAATTAAATATAAAAATTATAATTTATTATTTTAGAAACCTGACTGTTTTCTCTTGATGTAAATTATTCGTAACAGGCTTTAAAATACATTTTTATGTTCGTTTATTGGTGCATTGTAATTATACATTTTGATATATGTCAGGGTATCAACATCATACATGCACACATTGCTCATTTAGCCCTCCCTCCAATCCCACCCTTTTCCCTCCCCCTTTCCTCCCTTTCATGCTCCGGATAGTGATTTAGTCTTTAAGTTTGTGTATGTACATCATTAAAATACATTTTAAAAACTGCTGCAATGAAAGTATGGGAAGGACATTAGAGTTCACTTAGTGTCATTTATCTCCCTCTATATTCTTGAAACATTCTTGACAAATGATTTATGCTCACTCACTTGTCTATTTCCAGGATTCTCTACGATAGGGGTGGGCTGTTATATCATGAAGATTCTATTTTATTTTTAATGGAAAAGTGCCTTATTTTAACACCCACCAATCAAATCACTTACTAATAAGGTACTGAAAACCAAACAAAATTATATCAACATCATAATGAAAACATCTTACCTTCTTTTTTATAAACTACTATTCTCTTAATATGTACTTAGTCTGCATTAGTATTTGTGCTATCATTTTTCTAGTTCCTCTTGTAGAGCCAAGAATAAAACAAGTCTTTCCATGTATACTTCTGTCAGTCCAGTTCTTGTTTTCATACTTAAAATTGGTTAACTGAGCTTATATTCAAATGTTACAAAAGGAGGTCTACTATAGGGAGATTATAGGAATGCCACAGTGAAGCCTACCATTAACAACAATTATCAAAACTAAAAAATGGTAAAAATTTAAAAAAATACTGTCAATAAAAACTGCTGGTGAGGATATATACTGACTAATCTAGATAGCACATGTACTTGGAAAAACAGTTTTACATTTTCTAAATATTAATATACATTTTCCATGTGGTCCATATGACTGAGGGGAACTGACCACTCACATTCATAGAAAGTCTCATTCATTTTTATTATTGTTAGGTAAAAATGGGCCACAGCACACATATTCATTAGAGATAAACAGACAACCAAATTCTCTGTGCTGCAAAGGCTGGCCTTGAACTGGCACGGCATTACCCAATTGTGATAAATTGCATTATAAAATACTTATGGTTCAGAAATACAGTTTCACTTTTGTTTTAGATTAATGTTTGTGGGATAATTTGAGAAACATGTGAACTGCCATTTTAATGTTGAACAAATGATTCCCTCATATATAGTACAAATCTCAGTCCTATATATTGTCTCCACATCAATCAGTAAACTTTGTTAATATTTTTTCCAGGAAGTATAAATCTACTTGTTTTTCTTCATTTTGCTCATAAGGGTTTTGAAAGTAGTTTACAAAAGTAAATGATTTCAAATATTTTATATGAACCTATGATTTTTGAAAAAGATAATCATCTTGTAAGTGTATATCGTTCTTAGGGAAAGGAGTGCAAGGGAAATCTGGGCAACAGAAAAATGTGTTCATTTTTACAACAAATGTGAAATACACAGAATATGAGGAAGAAGAGAGGACTTGTTCTCAAATCCTAGTATAAATAACCCCTTAAAATTGATAGTACAGGATGCAATTAAGACTTTTTATATTTTCTCTATTTTAACAGTAAGGGCTCTGGGTTTGAACACTACTTGTCTAATTTACTCATTATGGACAATTTGGTTAAACTATTTGTAACACATTTTCACCTTTTGCAAATTGGGGCTACTGTTGTTATCCACCACAGTATTTCTTGTGTGAAATTAAAATATGTTAATATCTATAAAGTGCTCTAAAAATACCTGAAACAGAGTAAGAACTCAAAAAGGGTTAACTGTATTTATTATGTTGAATTTTGATATATTATTCTGACAATCTGTGAGCATTCTATTGGGCACAGTAATTATTTTTCATAAATTTCCCTTGTATTATCAGTGTTAATTTAATGCAGGTTAAAAGTTTTGTTTTTAAGATATACCCAGTTTTGGAGATGTTGCTTATGGTTTTCAAAACTAATCTACTTATGTGATTAAAAATCTATTTATTTGATTCCATGGTGAAGTTCCTCTTCTTCACCATAAAAAAATACTGAGAATTAACTTCTTACTCCATTCTTGCACTACAATACTAGGTCACTGCCATGTTATCAGATTTTTTCCTGAGAATCGAAATCAAGATTGGAAAAGCATTTTCCTTTTATTTTCTCACAATATACTGAAAAATAAAATGTCATTGTTTAAAATTGAGAATTTGTCAGATATTCTACTTTTAACATATAAAAGACTTTTAGATAATTCAAGTATAATAAAAATCCAACTATTTGAGATTTTACATTGTATCTTATTTTAATGAAGAACATATAACTTTTAAGAATTAAAGAAGCCGGGCGTGGTGGCGCACGCTTGTAATCCCAGTACTTTGGGAGGCGGAGACCAGAGGATCCGGGTTCGCGGCCAGCCTCAGCTCTCTCGCTCTCTCTCTCCCTGTCTCTCTCTCTCTCTCCTTAGTGAGGCCCTCCACAACTTCGTGAGACCCAGTTTCAAAATAAAAGTATAAAAAATAGGGCCGGGGGTGTAGCGCGGAGGTAGAACACCCCTGCGTTCAATCCCAGGTACCAGAAAAAAAAAGCAAAAAAAAAAAATTAAAGATTATACCCAGGTAATCATAACATTAAATCATAATATATTTTAAATTAGTAATAAATAATATCCCAAAACACTGCCATATTTCTCTTTCAAAATATGATTTTAAAATTTTTATTAAGTTATTTACTTATATAGAGAAATGCCACAAGGAAATCTAGCATTCTGGAAAACTAATATTCTCCAAATAAAACAAAACACTTCAATAAATATACTGATGTTTATAAGATGTAGATAACATTTTCATTGAAAGTAACTCAGTATGATTCACATAAATAAAAGGTGATTTTCCCCCCATGGGAGGAAATAATGTATGTTAAATTGAAGAGAAGGCAAATTATAATGAGAGCAGATCAGTAGTTGTCAGGACTTGAGGGTGATATGAGGAAATTTCCAAAAAGGGACACAAGGTTACATTTTATGGTTGTTAAAGTATAGTCTATCTTATGAATTTATTGTCCTGGTAGTTAGTTATAGAACTTATATGTGAGTGCCAGTCACATTAAACTCTATACTTAAAATTGGCCATGGATAATATGTGTATAAATAATGATAGATAAAAAATACTAATTTTCTTGAATTACAGAAATTACATTTCCTGCCATCCAAAACTATGTAATAGAAAAACTAATCTGAGTGCAGTGCTATGGAAGACTCAGTCTTAAGAGACTCAGTCTCATCTTTACTTGTCATATTTAGTCTGTATTGTCAACTTGACTGGATCTTTAAACATCTAAGATTATGTGACTTTGGGAGTGTTGATGAGATGATTGATTAGTGTAATGATAGATTGAAGGGGAAGTCCTGTCCTGAATGTGGGCAGCACGGTTCTGATAAGCACAGGACCTGGATAAAAGAAGGAGAAATCCACGTGAATGGATACGTGGTTTTCCCTGAAGAAAGTGCGTCTGCTCTTGTCTGAGATATTCTCCTTCAGCTCTTTGAACTGAACTTTCACCATCACTTCTCCAGAGAGTTTCCTGGTCTTTCCATCTTGGACTGGGACTGAATTAGTGGTTGCTCTGATTCTGAGACTATAGCTCTTGAATTACTCTACCAGCTGCTGGTTCCTCCAGTTCTCCACGTGCAGTCGTCAACTTGGGACTACACTGCTTTGGACTGTTAGCTGATTTGATAAATCCCCTTTTACCATATATGTGGCCTGTGAGTGCTGTCACTCCAGTGAACCATACTAATATTTTGCCATAAGATTTCCTTTATCAAATTTTGTTGAAAGACAATCCAGGTAGTGCAGCAATCTCTAGGAAAGCCCATCAAATCAGAACAGATAGTTAATATTTAAATCAGTTTTTAAACACTTTTATTTGGTTAGCAAGGAAATAAATAAAAATTTGAATGTAAAAAATTGATACAGGCTGAGTGGCTGACTATGGCATGATGCTGAATCTCCATAAAGAATTATTGCTGAGATCCTGAGATCTACTTCGATACAGAGCATCAATTTCCAACATCCTTCAAACATTCAATTACTGTGACTTTTTTTTTATTTTTGCATCATTGATTTTCTCCATGTCCCCCAGTTGCATCCTTGAAAAAAAAATTATTCCCTTTTACTTGATATAACTAGAATAGATTTATTTAAAACCAAATAAAGTCTAAATAGAACTTGAATTATAAATTCATTAGGCAACTTAGTGCTCATATCAATTGCCACCCAGGAAGTTAATCCTGATTTCAACCTTGGCTAACATTTTTTAGATTATTTTGAGTGCCACAAAGCAGCAATAGCATTGCTACCACCAGGAACACATCTTGGAAAAGCTATTGTATTTAATTTACAAAATATGCTCAGTTTCAATGTCTGTTCATATTTCTTTATTGTATTACTATCATTAAAGAAAAAAAATCTAATGGTACTTGTTAAAGCTTGCTAAGGAATAATGTGTTCAGAACCATCAAGAGAAATACAGGGACCAATGCTACACAGTCTTGCAAGGAGAGGGATTTCTCCAATGTTCTTCTTTAGTCTGGCTGGTAATTATTTTGTTGATTACCACCCCTTGAGAGGCTTTGCCATAAGTTCTCTGTCGACCACTGTCAAAAGCTAAAGAAAACTATTTTTATAAAAGAGAAAACAGAATCAAATATAGGCTGTATTGATATTTTAGTGAAACTTTTGAAATTCGTATATGATTTGTAGAATAAGGGTAAAAAAATAAATTTTATGTTTGTCTCACAGAATCAAAATGGGTCCTAATTCAAACTAATTTATGCCCCTGTCTCAGATCAGAATAACTGGTTATTTGGAAGTAATTACCATTATGATTACCATCATGTGACATGGATAGTCACTGCAGGATTTGTTCTGTCTAGCACCATCACACACACACACACACACACACACACACACACACACACACACACCACTTATATATGTATATGCCAGATACTGTTCTCCTGTTGGTTAAATATAATCTGATATGTACTTATACAAAACCACATTACATGTTTCCATTTACAGATGTTAGTGAGTATTTTATATCTATTATTACATCTAAAGTTATTGAAATCTTTTAAGATTAACATTGTGTTTCTTTCCAAAAAAGAGAAAAATCAGGACCACAGGCTGTAAGCAAAAAAGCTTAGTTTTATTAGATGTTTTGTATTTTAAGTGATAATACACAGGAGCAATTTCAAGTAAGAATTTTTTCCTTTATTCTAAATTCTGTGTACCTTTTAAGTTGAAACTCCCTGAGGACAGATGAACACCTGCTAGGATTTAATACTTGATTCTGAGACACTTTTCCTTGCAAATTTCTACTATTCATTTCAAGCCTGGTTTGAAAACACTGTGCTTTTACTTTTAACTGAAAATTCTTCCTACTGTTTTTGATATGCTGATGTCTTAGAATATCATACCTTTTTTTCAAACTGTGGTTAATACATCCTCTCTAGTTTCCTTTTGCCTATATTTTTATATTTTTCTCTCTATTCTCCCAAAGGCTTTTCTTTGAAATGTAGTATATTGCTTTACACTCCTTCATAAGCCTACAAAATTTAAAATCCTTTGTAACTATGATTTCCTTTCTCTCTTTCCTACTTTCAATCAATCCCTGTATGGCTGTGAAACATACATTTAGGATAATTTTTTTCTTGTTGAATTCTCTAGTTTAGACAATGTAATTAATATTCCTGCAACCAAGAAATCTTATTGGTTTATTTTTAGCCACATTTGTCACCCACCAGTTGTCTATGTAGTTAAAATTCCTCTGGAGAAAACTGTTAAATAATGTAAGTGAATACTGCATTTTAAGTGCAAACCATCACAGCATGGAAATGTGTGCAAACTAACTCCACTTCCTAACCTGAATCAAAATATGGTCTCTTATCAAATACAATTGTGTTCATTATTCCTAAAAATAGTAAACGAGTAGCACAGTGATTTTGTGGAAAAACCCATTTTTTTCTACTTACCTTTCAGCAACTTTTTTCTTTTTAAATTTTGAAATTACCTTTGAAAAATTATTAAAAGCAGAGAGAAATCAAGCCAACATGTAAAATAAGCACTTTGGATTTAAAATTGATACTTGTAAAAAGAAGGAAGTCATAGTTTAGAAATAAGTATTTTGTACAGAAAAATAACTTCAAACTTTAAAAATAATTAAATGCCTTTTGTTTTCATATACTTTTATAAGAAAATTTTAGAAAAGAATACTTTAAAATCATTCTATTGCAAGTGGTTTGTAGTTTCTAACTTTCATAAAATAAAAGAATTATAAAGGTGGAAACTTTGCATAGTTTTTAACTGCTCTCCATCCATGAAAATTAATTGACCATAAATGTGTTAGCAGTTGGGCTTTGAAGTGGGATGGAACTAGGCTCAGATACATATTATTTTAATGAACAATGATGTGTGAAACGAATCATAGCCTTGTCAACAAGATAATGGTGAATTATGGCCTACCTGTAGAGGAAAGGCTTTAAGACAAGCACGTGGAACAATTTGTAAAAATGCCAGTTGAGTTTATATTTGAAAACAGAAAGACTAAAGGAAGCTTATACCCTCCAGGACATACCCACATAAGAAACACACTGACTCCCTGTTCTGAAGATTTGGGGTTAAGCTGAACATTTGATTAGTTTACTATTGCTGATATAACTGATTCACTGTGAATTTAGTCATTTAAATAAATACAAATGGACTGCCTTACACTTCTGTTGGTCAGAAGCCTGACATAGGGCTCCCCAGAGTAAAACTGAAGTATGGTAGGACTGTGTCCCAGGATTTCTGGAAGCTCTAGTGGAGATTTCATTTTTTCCTTACTTGGATTATGGGCAAAATTTATGTTCTTGTAATTATAGATCTGAGTGGAGAGAGCAATGTAAACCCAGGTGCCAAGTCTCAATACAGAGACAAGGGGAACATTGCCAATTCCAGGAATAGAATTCAAGTAGCTGGTTCAGCCCAGAATCTGCAGTACCACACATGGTTTGAAAGTCAGAGAGGAGAGGCCATGTTTGCAAGATGGCTACATCAGTGGATGATCATGAAACTAAGCTTGTATCTTTAGTTTCATGATAACATATCTATCATGTTCTCAAAAAGCACGGACTTCATCTTAAAAACAAATGAGAGTTTCTGTTGATAGTGGTTCCTGTAAGTAGATAAATGAATGAATCATCTGTATATTTTATCAGAATATGTCCAGCTGATGGGTGGAGGATAGATTAAGGGTAGACTCAGAGTATTAAGCAAATAAAAAATTATAGTAAAAATACAAATTAATGAACACTAATTGAACTTTAACTATATTGCAGTTATTTTTGTATGCTTAAATGATGCACCTTCTTTAGATATATCTTTCTGAAGTATTCTTTTAACATTTTACTGAAATGGAAACTCAAAACAGAGAGTTTAAATGACTTTTTCTAAGTAACATATGTGCTTATTGGTAGAGGTGATTTGAACACTGGTAACCTAACTCCTCAGGTTGTATTATTAAGAAATAGTATCCTTCAGAAAGATAAGACAATAAAATGAAAGTCTGAAGGAACGAAGATATAGATAGAGTACACAAAACCTGTTTGATTTGGAAAGTAGAGAGAACAAGGATGACACATAAATTTATGGCTCCAAAAACTTGTCATTACAGAATTCTCTTGTTTTTCATTGACAATTTTTTACTTCTCAATTGCAAATGTTTTTATATTTACTTTTTTTTTTGCGGTACCGGGGATTGAACCCAGGGGCGTTCTACCTCCACGCTACACCCCCGGCCCTATTTTTGATTCTTTATTTTGAAACCGGGTCTCATGAAGTTGCAGAGGGCCTCACTAAGTAGAGAGAAAGAGAGAGAGAGAGAGAGAGAGAGAGAGAGAGAGAGAAATGGAGAGACAGAGAGAGAGAGAGAGAGAGAGAGCTGAGGCTGGCCGCGAACCCGGATCCTCCGGTCTCCGCCTCCCAAAGTACTGGGATTACAAGCGTGCGCCACCATGCCTGGCTTTATATTTACATTTAATTTGAGTGATTCTTTCTCCTTCCTATACTTGATGTCAAATACTTCAGGGCTAAGTCTCAGTTTCATTTCTCTGTAAAATTAACCCCAACTATAAACATGGTACTTTCCATATAGTAGGTGCACAATAATTTTTAATGGAAAAATTAGTCTGAAGTCTTTGATTCTGAGTGACAAAACTCTGAGTTTTACTTAGAAGTAAAATTCAATATTTCTTATAATTAATCTTTGCCAGAATAAGAATGTGGCAGAGTTTCAGAGCAGTTAGTTTCCAGTATAAAACAAAACCAGGGGTTTTCTGAGCTCTGCATTCACTGGATATTAGCCGCACCTCTATATAAAGTTTTTTTTTCCACTTGATGTGGACAATAATACTATGGGAGAAATAAAACAATCCTATAAAACATAATTCTTTCTCTATTCTTTCAGATAAAAAGAAATTATCTAAAGACAGAAAAATGGTATGGTTTTCCTTGAGAAAAAAAGAAAAGTAAGTACATAAAATAAAGATGTTCTCTAAAAATATAAAATATAAACCTATCAAAATAAGTGAGAGAATGTATCAATTATTCTCTGATAAGCATAGTTTTATTTTGTAACAAAAGAAGACCTGAAGAAAAACCTCCAGATAAATACTTAGTATAAGGATTCATCAAGCAAGAAATATTATAAAATTAAAACTTAATTTGACATTTGCCAAAATATACAAAGGAACTCCTAAGTTACATCACCTATTTAACAAAATCAGACAGTTTAAATTACATTGTTTAGATAGTTCAGTCTGAAATATCTATTAAGACATACTTCTATTTGGAAGCAGATTTTCTACTATGATTTTGCTCCTGTATGGACATAACAGGCAATTTATAACACCAGTTCTTAAGTACTTTCAGCTCCAGATGGTCTGTTCTAAGCTTTATGATGCTGAACTTTGGATCTCAAACTGCACATGTCCAAGTACTTAACAAAAATCAAAACTCTTTTTTTGTGTGTGTGAGAAAAAATAATACACTTTGTCTTACCACATGCACTCCTGTGCCCTATGTCCCTGTAAAAATGAAATAGCCATCTGTCTGAAGGAGAATTCAAGTTAGAGTCCTAAATTTTTAGAACAGCAAGCATGTCAGTTTTACTACCTATATACATCTGCTCTAAAACACATGAGTTTTTCCGTTTACTCAACAGGTAGAATATTGGCATATCAGGTTCCAGGGAAGAATTTAGCCATGAACTAATTATGACCTGTGTTTCCTAGTGATTAGTTGACACAGTTAAGATATTAAAGAAACTCTATTTCTCTAAGTCTCAAATTCTAGCTGCCCACTAAGGTAGATACTTAGGAAACAATACACGCAAGTTATTTATGTTAATCTCACAGAAATATACTAATTCAAATGGGAGCGGTGTCACATGCCTGTTGTCCCAGCTACTTGCAGGGCTGAAGGCTGAGGTAGAAGAGTATGTTTTGGAACCCACAAATTTAAGACCATCCTGGGAACATTGAATAACTCTCTTTTCTGTCTTCTCTCTTTTCTCTTCTTCTTCTTCTTTTTCTTCTTCTTCTTCTTCTTTTCTCTCTCTCTCTCTCTCTCTCTCTCTCTCTCTCTCTTTCTCTCTCCTCTCTCTCACACACACACACATACACACAAACACACACACATATTTTCTATATTTTGTCATACATTGTCAAATATAGCTTTTATGAATGTCAAGTTGCTAATTTTTACAGAAAGTATTTCTAATTGAAAACACCTAATATAATTAATTACCTTATTTAAATAGTTCAAACTCTGAGATGCAATATATTAGCACCTCTTATTTCCTTTTTGTCAGGATTCTCAGATGACAGATGATTATGGTTTGAACCAGGGAAATAGTCATGAGAATGGATAAACAGGAAGAGGTGTGAGAAAATTTAATATGAAACAATGTTAACAAAGATTATTGAAGATTGGAGAAATTGGTTTACTTGTATTTTTGACATTAAAGGAAAATACATCTGGTTAAACTGGCAGTTATTTCAGTGTTTCTTCTTGTTGCCTAACCCAAGATTTGGCTTATACTTTGGAAGTAACATAAAATGAGAAATTCCTTTTTTACTTTTAAATTTGATTTCCTGAGCAAAATACTAATAAAAATTCCAAATGGGTTAAACAGTCTTTTCTTTCAAGTAAGAGACATCATGGGATAAGAGACAGGCCAATTAGATAGAAACTTAAGATTCCATTCTTTTATCTTCTCAGGAAATCGTATATATTCTCAGGACTGTGAGGGACCTTAAAACACAACCAGTTCAATTCCATGTTTGATGAAAGGGTCACTTGTACAGAATAACAATAGGCTTTTGAAACAAATAACCTGATGCTTTTGAAATTTCATTATGTATACAAATGGTATGGAAATCTTGTCAAAATATAGATTCCAATTTAGTAGTATTGGAGACAGACATATTTAATACATTTTAATAAGGGATTTTGCATTTTAATACATTTCCAGCTACTGCTGATATTCTTGTTTGTGGACAATCTTTGAGTACCAAGGATCTAACTTACATGTGAAAAACAAAAACAAAAAACCTTTTTAAATCAAAGTGCATTACTATTTCTGACATTATAGATGGTTTATAAAAACAAACTTACATTCAAAAGAGTTGCTCTTATTGTTAAACCAAGTCAAAATTTTTAAATGAAGATAAAACCAGAATGTATGATTTTATAAGCAACTGACAGAATGAGTAATGAATTTGACTAGTTTGAGTATAACTCTAAGAAATTTCAGTGGCTTTTCACTTATTTTATTCTTAGTATCTTTTTGAAAAAAAGAAAAGAAACCATGACAAATATTTTCTTACACTTGTTTCCAACAATGATTTTTAAAATAAATGACTTTTTAATTTAGAAATAATACGTGAATTATTGCTAGCTGTGAGATCATAAATGTGAAAGACCTGGAAGAGTTCGAAATGACATAAATCCCATTTAGTAAGAGGGAGATTTCTATCTGTTTAATATGAGAAATATTTGCACAATTCATATGATGTTTGGTTTATTTATTTTACTCTTGGGTTTTACTTGGGTATAAGTGATCATTTATATCCTTGGAAAAACAGTGCTCATCTTCTGCTGGGGAAGGTCATCCTCAAGCAGAGTTGCAGCATTGGACAGAAACCCAGATCAGCTGAATCAACACTGGTGATCAACGGGGTGACAGATGTCACAGACATAACTGTCCTCATAGCCAATCATTTGTAAACATGGTAGGATTTTTTCTTTGTTCATTGTCCATGCTTCCTATTTAGTTATACAATAGAATCAAAGTTGTGTGAATGAGTGTAATTATTGCTTTTCTAATTATTTGCCCATTAGAAATGAGGATTCTAATTTTCTATTATTATGATGAAGTAATTGTTTTAATACAAAAACCACATAATTACTAAGTCAGAATGTGACAATAAATTTCTCATATAATGAAACATTTTTGCTTGGACAGAATTGCTTAAAAATAGACTATAACAGAAACGCAAAATGAAGCAGACCTTTTTTATTTTTTATTGCCTTTGTTTTTTTCAAGACTTATATAAAATTTCCTGTTGTCATTAAATGAGAATTACCAGAAAATATATTTGTCTTTTTGATACATTTAACTTTCATTCAATCAATTAACTAATATTAATTTAGTAAACTGGGGGTTGTTTCCTTAAATGAAGTAGTTAAATCCATTAATACAACTAAAATCCATCTATCTAAAAATCAACCTTCTCTTTTATCATGTTGCTTTTTTAAAAAATTTTGTTTTTAGTTGATTAAATAATTGCATATGCTTACTACATTTTGACATATGCATGCATTGTGTAAAAATTAAATCCAAGTGCTTATTATATCCATTAATTTATACATTTATTTTTGTGGTTAAAAATATTTTGAGGAACATTATGTTAAAAAATAAGTCCATAGAAACAAATACTACATGGTGTCACTCATATGTAGAATTTAAAGTTGATCTCATAGAGGTAGAGAAAAGAATAGGGGTGGTTCCTAAAGTTCCAGGAAGATAAGAAGATACTGATGGAGGAGAATAAGGACAAATTGGTCAACAGGTACAAAATTACAACTGGAAAGGATGGATAACTTCTGCTGCTCTATAACCATACTGACTTATCACCTGAACCTCAAGTAGAAAATAAATGAGCAATGTGTGCATGCATGATGCTGCTACCCTGATGTGTATCAAAATGTAAAATTAAAATGCACCAATAAATGAATAAAAAAATTTAAAAAAGAAAATAACTTAGCTCTTATGAAATAAGTAATTTTTGTGTTAGTTTTATGAAGTAATGTCAAGAATTATTCTTTCAAATAAAAAAAACCACTGGCACTCCTCTCAACATATCCCTGAACCAGAAGCCTACTGATCTTAAATATCCTTCTTAAAAAAATAATAATAGTATAACAAAGATTGGGAGCTGATTTTGGGAACACATACACTGAAATTGAATGGTATAGAGGAGACTAACATGGCTCCTGCATAGGGATGAAGCAAAAATATTGCATAGAATTCTATACTGCTATTCTCTTATGGAAAGTAAAATAGTTGTACTACTTACAAAAAGAGAAGCTTTAATTAAATTTGGTGATGCATGCCTAAAATCGTAGTACTTGGGAAACTGAAGCAGGAGGATTATAAGTTCCAGGCCAGCCTGGGCAAATTAGTGAGACCCTATCTAAAAATAAAAATAAAAAAAATTAAGAAGTGCTGAAGGTATAGTTCAGAGTTAGAGTATCTCCTGATTAAATCTCTAGTACCTCAAATAAACCAAGGGCTGTGTGCATGTATGTCACTATAACTATGAACTACATTATGATGTGAGACTATAACACACCAATAAAAGTACAAATGAATAATGTAAGTTTGTGCTGGATAATACCCAACTAGGTCTATATAAATGAGATATAGATGAGATTAAAACATTGTAATCCTATTATACATGAGAGCTCACACAAATGAAGTAACTTATAACTTTAGAAAATATTCCTTGGTATGTAGTCAAATGTTACTTTTAAATAATGTGTTTTTACCTTTCTTTCACTTTAGAACCTTCTTGGTATAAAGTATCTTACAAAAAGCCTTTCATAAATTCATAAAATTATCCAGGTTGCCTATTTTTCATTACCCAAGTTTGTGATATAATTGTTTAATTCTTAGTTTCATTTTGTCTGGGTAGAATTGATGCTAATATTGTCACCTGAAGTAACTGTAGCATTATTAACATTCACTTTAAGGAATGTCAAATAAAAACAAATCCAGACTTAGATAAAAAAGAGAATTTACTTGAAAAGAATATTATAACAAGGAGAAGGCTGTGAGCTTAGATATCAGCAAGTGCCTCAAAATCAAACAGAAAAAAAGGCTTTTATTTTGTAGAAAGAGGTAACAGAACTTTGCATAAACATTTAAGGGGGGGTTAGGCAAGTAAAGGGAAGCAAAGGGGTAGGTAGCATGACAAGCACCATCTGATGGGAAATGTGTCTAGTGCTGATCCTCAGGATAGCAAATGCTTAGGCTTATTCTGCATCTTAATACTTGCTCAGGGTTAAGAAGAAGCCAAAGTTCAGGGACCTATGGGTAGTAGAGAAAATGGATTAATATTTGGTGAAGACAATGCAGAGGGTACAAAATGGGCAATCATAGACACTTGGTCAGAAGCTATAACAGTGTATAGTTGTCCCTCATTATCTACAGAGAATTAGTTCCAGGATCCTGCATGGGTACCAAAATCTATGGATGCTGAAGTCACTTATAGGAAATAGCATGATGTTTTCAAACTACCTACACTAATCCTTCTGTATATTTTCTTTTCTTTTTTTTGTGGTACTGGGGATTGAACCCAGGGGCATTCTACCTCCAAGCTACACCCCCAGTCCTATTTTTTATTCTTTATTTTGAAACAGGGTCTCACTAAGTTGTGGAGGGCCTCACTAAGTTGCTGAGGCTGGCCGGGAACCCTGATCTTCCGGTCTCGGCCTCCCAAGTACAGGGATTACAAGCATGTGCCACCATGCCTGGCTTGTATAATTTAAATCACTCTTATATTGCTTATAATGCCTAATACAAGTAAATACTATATGAATAGTTCTTATCTCTAAGGAATAATGACAAGAAAAAAGTCTGCATACTCAGTACATATACAATTTAAAAAGTACATTTTTAATTTGAGTTTGGATGTAAAACCCACAGATTCAGAGGGCCAATCATATTTTTGGTGTGTGGTTAGTATATTAATTTTTAAACCACGGGGCTTCATATTCTTCGTCATAATCTAATTCAATGGGTTGGTGTACACTGGTGGTATCACTAAAAAATATTTGGTCTTTATCCCTAGTGACTGGCACAGAGCTCCTAAAACCCTTGTATTCTCCTGAGTGATACGAATCTTCTGTTCTTATGAGGTAACTCTGGGTGGGCTCCGAGATAGTTTCAGGATGAGGGCTGGTCACCTGAAAGGCCAAGGCAAGGTAAGAGTTTTGGTGACTCCCCCAGTATCCAGGGAAGAGAGAAAAGCTGGAAGCTCAGTTAGTCACCAATGGCCAAAGAAGCTTCTATGTTAAAAACAACAACAAAACCCCAAATGGCAGGTTTGGGGAGTTTCTGTGTTGGGGAAGACACTGAAGGCCTTAGAGTTTAGCACACCCAGAGAGCGCATGAAAACATCCAGTTCTCCCCTTTTCTTCCCATGCTCTCTATATCTCTTCCTTTTGGCCTTTCCTGGGTTGTAATGTAAGAAAATTCTTGTCCTGAGTTCTGTGAGCCATTGTGACTAATTATGAAGCCTGAGAGGGGGTTATGTAAACTGACAATTTATGCTGAATTGGTCCAAAGTACAAGGGGTCCCCTACGTGTGACTATGTCTCAAATAGGAACAGGCTTGTAGGACTGGGCCCTTTTAACTTGTGAGATCTGAGAGTAACACTGGCCAGGTAGTGTCAGAACTGTATTAAATTGTTTCACACCCATTTGGTACCAGATAATAGAGAACTGCAGAATTATTAAGAGTGGTGGGAAAATGCATTAGTATTAGATCAAGGATTCAATATTATTAAATTTAGACCATTGAGCACTTTTTTCCATTTCCAAGTGGCTTCATTAATCCTGACCCATTCTATGAGTCTTATTGGTCATAGGAGGGATTGGAGTATATGAAGGTATTTAAAATCGTTAAAAGCTCTTCCCATCATGGAGAAAAAGAACTTTCAGTACATATTCTGCGAATGATGGCACTCATAGTTTAAATTTGCATATGAAGGACAGGATATTATTTTCATGTTTCAAGTACTGGGAGACTATTATCATATCTTTAGACAACTGATGCTTAACTAAACAATACATCTTCAATTCTTGCAATCTTTCTTCATAACTCAGGGAGTTGATTCCATTAATCATCCTGTTCTGCTCAGAACCTTTTCTAAAGCTCCTTGTGCATCCAGTATTAAGTTGAATAAATCAGAAGGAAACAAGTCTGGTGTCACCAGAGTCACAAGCTCTATGTAATAGGTTCATATTTATTGATCCAGGAAGCCACAGCCACTCCATCAGCAATGATTCAGGAGCTAACTCATTTTAAATTACTGCAAAGATCAACTCTTGGTAGGGGTACGTATGGAAATTGCCATTTCATGTAAGCTCAGCTCCATCTTCAGAAAATCTAATTCCCACCCTCCTATGACATATGAACAGAATCATTGTCTCAGATTACTTAAAATAAAGATAGCCTTGACATCAATATCCCACAGCATATTATTCCAACTTTTTTTGTTTTTGCAACCAAACTCCACTTCTCAGTTCCTTTAGGATATTTGCGATTCTTCCTTTTGTCTAATCTCAGGATCCAGGCTTTAGCTCTTCTTTGAATTTCTATTGCTAGTGTCCAAGTCCTTGCCTTAATCCTTCTATTTTTAAATTTTGAGGTTTTTGTCATAAAACAAATAATTGTAATCTGTATAGCTACTAAGCATCAGGTACTGTAGTACTTGCTATATATACATAATTTCATTTGGTACTCATAACAATGCTGTAGATATTGTGTATGCATTCTGTCTAAGTCCTGGTGCCTTATGTGATACTGAGCTTAAAGGTGATGGCATAGTTAATGTGGTTGAGGAAATTTCAAGGGAGCAAAGTATTCAGCAGTGGCATGGGCATTACTAGTTTTGTTTAGCCCAGTTTATAGTGAGAGTAGGGAACAAACAGGAAAAAAGCAGAAACATTAGTAAATCTGGTAATTTGGACAGAAAAGAAGCACATTTAAAGATATAGCTGAGGAGGGTACAGTAGCTAATGACATCAGCACCATTAAAAAGGAGCTAAGTCCTTTGTACCAGGCCAACAAGAAAGATGCCTAGAAGGAATTTCAGAAGGTGGCAAGGCCACAGCTCTCAGTCCCAGAATCATAAAAGTATAAATTTGTTTCAAAGACTTTCTAAGGAAGAATCTCAAGAAAAGACTGTTAGAGCATGCTGCTTTCCCAGGACTGCCGGAGCTGGCAAGGCCAGAGGCTAATTCTTCTGTCATTGAAGCAGGTCCATGTATAGAGCTAATTCTGGCACCACACCTTGGCATAATCCTTGTGATGCTGGTTTTGCTGTTATTCGGAATGCAAGAGTTGTGGGGTCATGAAGGCTTCCACCAAAATTTCAAAGGGAAGCCTGGTAGGTCAGGTAGTGTGTTGCAGTACTGGAGTCCCTGCAAGAAATCTCTGATGTGAAAATGAGCAGAGCCCACCCCAAAGAGTGTCCACATGGGCTTCAGCCAAAAAGGCCATAGGGTCAAGGCTGCCCAAGCCCTTTGGAGTGCACAAAATATCACTATACACCCTGGACACTGAACATGGAGCTACAGGATTTAGTATTTTCCCAGCTGTGTTTTCTTTCTTTCTTTTTTTGGGGGGGGGTATCATGTCTTCTTTTCTATGCCCCTAATACTCCTTTGGAATGGTAATGTTAACCCTGTGCCATTGTATCCCAGAAATATGTAAGTTACAGTCAGGCATTGTAGCACAGGTATGTAATCCAGTACTTCAGAGGCTGAGACAGTAGGATCACAGGTTCAAGGCCAGCCTCAGCAACCTAGCAAAACCCTCAGCAACTCTGAGAGACCCTGTTTCCAAACAAAAAGTAAAATAGGGTTGGGTGTGTAGCTCAGAGTTAGAATGCCCCTGGGTTCAGTTCCCAGTACTCCCCCCCAAACACACAAGAAGTATGCTAGTTATTCTTTAGATTTTTATAGAAACTCACAGCTAAGCATTTGCTTTGAATCTTGGAGAAGACATTGGATATGGACTTTTGAACAAAGCTAGAACATTTAAGACTTTGGGGATTCTAAGGTATGAACTAAATATGTTTTTTTTTGCGGTACTGGGGATTGAACTCAGGGGCATTCTACCTCCGCACTACACCCCCAGCCCTATTTTTTATACTTTTATTTATTTATTTTTTTTTTGTGGTACTGGGGATTGAACACAGGGGAGTTCTACCTCCACGCTACGCCCCCGGCCCTATTTTTTATACTTTATTTTGAAACCGGGTCTCAC
>PVJS01003530.1:35729-75108 GCA_004027185.1 Glis glis | reverse complement strand
CCCTTTCTTTTTTTTTTTTTTTTTTGCGGTACTGGGGATTGAACCCAGGGGCATTCTACCTCTGAGCTATACCCTCAGCCCTATTTTTTATTCTTTATTTTGAAACAGGGTCTCGCTAAGCTGCAGAGGGCCTCACTAAGTAACTGAGGCTGGCCACAAACCTGGGATCCTCCTGTCTCAGCCTCCCAAGTACTGGGATTACAAGTGTGCACCACCACACCCGGCTCTGAGACCATTATTATATTATCTTTGGGTACTTGTTTATTTCTGTGAACTACAGTTCTGGAAATTGAATAGGTGAGTTGAAGGGTATGTGTATTTTATTTATTTTTGTATGTGTAGTAAATTTGTTTTTCAAAGTTAAAATATTTTTAAAAATCATAAAGTAAAAAAGAGAATAACAGTACTTTGTCTCCCTCCCACTCCAAGCCTTCAGGTCCTCTTCCCACAGGCTACTACTACTTTTACTTCTTTCAAAGATACTTTCGAGCCGGGCATGGTGGCGCACGCTTGTAATTCCAGTACTTGGGAGGCTGAGACAGGAAGGATTGCAGGTTCACGGCCAGCCTCAGCAACTTGTGAGGCCCTTCGCAATTTAGTGAGACCCTGTTTCAAAATTAAGAATAAGACCGGGCGTTGGTGGCGCACGCTTGTAATCTCAGTACTTGGGAGGCTGAGACAGGAGGATCCAGGTTCATGGCTAGCCTCAGCTACTTAGTGAGGCCCTCTGCAAATTAGTGAGATCCTGTTTCAGTATAAAGAATTTAAAAATAGGGCTGAGGGTGTAACTCAAAGGTAGAATGACCCTGGGTTAACACCACCACAAAAATAAAATAAAATTAAATTAAGAATAAAAATTTGGGCTGGGGGTGGAGCTCAGAGGTAGAATGCCCCCGTATTCAATACCCAGTACCCCCCTACCCACAAAGATATTTTCAAGCTGGGTGCAGGTGCACACTTGTAATCCCAGTACTTGAGAGGCTGAGACAGAAGAACTGACCAACCTCAGCAACTTAGTGAGGCCCTCTGCAACTCAGTGAGACTCTGTTTCAAAATAAAAAATAAAATAGGACTAGGGGTGTAGCTCAGAGGTAGAATGCCCCTGGATTCCATCCCCAGTACCACACACACACACACACACACACACACACACACACACATACATATATTCAAAGCTGGGCGAGGTGATGTACACCTGTAATCCCAGTACTTGGGAGGCTGAGATAGCAGGATCGCAGGTTTGCAACCAGCCTCAGCAACTTAGCGAGGCCCTCAGCAACTTAGCAAGACCCTGTTTCAAAATAAAAAATAAATGGGGCTGGAGGTGTAGTTCAGCGGTAAAATGCCCCTGGGTTCAATTCCCAGTACATGGCTGGGGATGTAGCTTAGTGGTAGAGTTCTTGACTAGCTGCACAAGACCACGGGTTCTATCCCTATCACTAGCAAAAAAAAAAAAAAAAAAAAAAGTATTTAAAAAACATGAATATTTATTTGCATATTTTCCTTCTCCTCACCCCCCCAAATGGTGGTATATTGTACTCTGTTCAGAACCTTGATTTTTTTTCTGTACCTCGCTACCCTTATATCTTGAAGATCATTCTAGATAGGAACTTGCACATTGCTCTCTTGAGTGGCTACATAGTGTTCCATTGTGCTTTAGGGGTGCAGCTTGTCCCCCAGCTGGAAACCTAGATTGTTTCTAGTCTGTAGCTCCTACAATGCTGCAATACATGCCCTTGCTATAGTTCTCTGATCACAAATGCAGGACATATACAGACAAATTCCTAGAAGTGCAATTGCTAGGTGGGATATGTTCATTGGGTTGGGGGTGTAGATTAGTGGTAGAGAGTGCCTGGGATGCTAGAGGCTGGGTTCAATCCCCAGCACCACACCCCCCTAAAAAGATTGTACCAGTTTACCCCTCTGTCAAGTTGGTGTAGGTGCTGCCTCCTGGGTACTGAGGCACACTCGTGGGCACAGGCAGCTCCTGGGACATGGGAGTCCCAAGCGGAGCACTTGGGACAGAGAATGCAGTTTTGGAATGGGGGAGAGGCAGGGTGGGAGGGGGAAGGTAGAGCCCTCCCCTCTGTGCCTGAGAAAGCCACCGGGTAAACACAGTTGTCAGAAGGGAGGGAGAGTTACCCTAAGGGGTCAGGGGTTAATGCGGATGGAGCTACTGGGACACGCTGTGAAAAGCAAACAAAACAAGTTGGGGGAGGGGAGGGGCCAGCCCTCTGCAGGGGGGAGGATGCACTGGCCAGCCGGCCAGCCAGCCAGCCAGCCAGCCAGCCAGCCGGGGCTTGGCTCTTCCCTGGGCAGCTGCTATCAAGGGCACAGGCTCTGGGCTGCTGAGGACTTTGTGATGAGACTGCTGGGTCCTGCAGCCAAGGGGGCAGCTTTCAGGTTCCTAAGGCCTCACTAACCCAGAACTGGCAGGGTGGGCCTGCAAGCAGCCCCAGGAACCTCCAGGGCCCCCCTGAGTAATCCCCTTGCAGCCCGTCTGGAGGCTTTGTGAGGTATTAGAGGTGAGCCAGGCGGCCGCCCTGGAGCCAGGCACCGCTTTTAGAGCATTCCTGGGCATTAGGCCCCGGCCTGGCCCAGCCTCACCAGCACCCCAGTGAGCCCTGGGGCTTCAGTGCTGCTGCCACTCCTGGCCTAATTACAGGTGTCCATGTCAGGGTCAGCAGCAGGGTTAATTTGGGGCTTGTCCTAGGGTGGCCAGGACTCATTAATGGAGTCCCAAGGAGTCCAGGGGATGAGCCAGGCAAACAGGGGATTAGAGGCAGAGGAAGACTGTTGGGAAGGCTGGGTTGGTCTGGTGGGAGATCACCTGTCTTTGCACTCACCCAGTGGAGACAAATGGGCGCTCAGACACTTGCCAAAGACATACATTATATATATATGTTCACTTTGGCTCACACGTAGAGACACACTGTCAGGATTCAGAACTGCTTTCCACAAAGCCTCAGGGTGCGCAAGAGCTGGGCCTTGGCAGATGACCTGGAGATGTTCCCTCTCCAGCCAGAAACTCTGGCCTGCCCCTGACAGACTCCTCCTGTGCCCCATCCTGCTCTGACCAGCGCGATGATGTTCCCTTCAACTTTTCTTTCACCACCCCAGCGCTGGAATCCTGAAGCAGCACTGGCCTGTGGGTAGAATGGCTCAGAGCAGGCTCCCAGCCAGGCTGGGAGAAGGAGGGGTGTTCTCCCACATCCCCAGTCCAGCCTGGCCTGGAGGGTCCCTGAGCCCCTCTAAGTGTCAGCCCAGCTCTAAGAGGAGCCCCACACCCACCCTGTGCCTCATGACAACTCTTGGATTCTGAGGGGAGGAGGGCCACACTGCCCAGAGGTCACCAGAGAGGAGGAAGAGGAAGAGGAGGAAGGAGCTGACAGGAGCCAGGGCTGGGAGGGGCTGGGCAGGGGAAATCACTTAACCCCAAAGCTGCCACTGGTCTTTGGAACCCCCAGCACTGATGGGGGCCAGCTGGAGCTGGCTGAGAACTGAGAGGCCCAAGTGTGGGAATGCAGGGAGGGGGCCTCTCAGAGCTTCCTGGATCAGCTGGGAGGAGAGGGCCCAGAGCCTTCTTCCCCAGCCTGCCTCCTGCCACCATTTCTCCCTAGGATGTGGAGATAGGACCTGGCTCCCTGGCTCCATTGCTGACAGGGGACTTTTTCCAGCATTAACTCCCCCCCCCCCCGCCACCAGGCTGGCTGGCTGATGTTACTTCGTTAATTCATTCCTAGCAGGGTGGTTGTGGCAGCACGGGGCAGGCAGGTGGGGGTCAGACACCCAGTCTTTGTAGAAGAGTCAGATTTCCCAACGATACCTCCTTCAAGCTGTGTACCCTTCCCCAGGCACCCCCTCAGCTAGTATTTGGAAGTAACCCCAGGGGCAAAGTGACTCCAATTGCAAAAACAGGCACTACTCCATCCCAGAAACATAACTTCTCAGCAGTAAAGGTGGCTCCAGGGCCAGGCTGCCACCTGTTGTCACCTCACCCTTGCTCCTAGGCACGTAGCATTTTCTTCCTGAGGTCCCAGTCTCCCCCATGCCATCCCCAGGACCCCCCACATACTCCAGGCCCATAATTGAATATAAAGGCCCAGAAGCCAGTGCAAACAGCAGCATTAATCACCAGCAACCTGGCAGCCTCCTGCCATAGATCTTTCTCACACGTAAAATAGCTCATGTTAATCATTGCTGCTGATTTATTGTCTTCTCCGCCTTGTACATAAATTATTCACTATTGCCAAGCTACTTGGAGGAATCCTGTAATGAGGACTTCCGTGCTCCCATCTCTGAAATGACTCCTCAGCCCTCTGGTTTACCCAACTGTGGATGTTCACTGGTTCCGCCAAGGTATAGAGCACAGGCAGGGGGGTGGGGGCGATGGTGGGGAGAGGGAGTCCACGTTCAAGTTTCTGTCTCAGCCAGGAGTGGTGGTGCACGCCCATAATCCCAGTACTTGGGAGGCGAAACAAGAGGATCACAGGTTCGAGGACAGTGCGTGACAATTTAACGAGACCCTGTTTTGTTACTAGCTGTTTCAAGAATAAAAAATAGCTGGGAGTGTAGCTCAGAGGTAACTGGGTTTAATCCCTAGTACCACACACACACAAAAAGTTTCTGTCCCACCCAGGAGCACCTATAGGACCTCTCCAGCTACGGGGACCTCTCTAGCTATGGACAGGAAGTCAGGGCAGAGTGTGAGGGAGCTGCTGGGTGGACCCTGGCCTTCCTGAGGTAATCGAGCAGGCACATCTTTACCTGAAGGTTTCTGTACCCACTGAGTGATTCTCCCGCCAATAAAGCCCAGTTTCTGGGAGTTCCCCATCCCCAGAGCAAGATGTGGGCATGTCCCTGTGGCTTGGAGACCTGCCTCCCCCAGCACACCTCCCCCCTACACACACACACCTACCCTGGGGTCTGGATGGCAATCTCTAGCCACACCTTGGAAAAGGCCCCCTTCCTCAGACAGTGGTGGCAGTAGTTATGGCAATGTCCACCAGATGGCAGCCCTAAAAGCCAGGACAGCTGCTGCTGCGGAGGCAGGAGGCAGCACTGGGTGAGGAAATGCCTCTGGAAAGGTTGGCTCCTCCAATGGAGGGTGACAGGGCGTTGGTGGAGACCAGATCTCGCTGAGGTGAGAGCCCTTAGCCTCAGTGGGACCAGAGGACAAAACCCATCTCACAATCAAACCACACACAGTGCCATCCTCAAATAGGATCATCTCAAAAGAATCGGGCCCACAGGTGTATGTGGGCAGTGGGATGCAGGAGGGGAGGCTGCAGCCAGCCTGGCTTCACTGGCCCTGGCCCAACTCCACTGAAGTGCAGCCAGCCTGTCTGAGCTCCTCTTCTCACGTTCAAATCTATTGCCTCCCAATCCGTCTCTCAGCTGGAAGACAGTCAAAGCAGGAGCTACTGAGGTACTATGGTCAGTGGGGCACAGAAAATCTCAGCAGTGGGCATCTAGAGCACTTGCTGCCCCACTGCAAATCTGTGAGAATGCGAGTGCTTGAACTCAGTCCACTCCAAGGCCCCTGTTTGCTGCAGGGCCACTCCTTCCTCCTTCTGCCACTTGTAGAGTGGTGAGCTCCCCAGAGACACAAATGGACCCTAAGATTCAGGAGGCTAGTGGCTTGAGAGGGCCCCTAGCCTGACGCTTCTGCAAGCCCTTCATCCTCCACATACACCTTGAGAGTGTGGTCTTGCATCGTCCCCTGGGGCTGGGCTGAACACTGCAGCACCATAGGGTGCAGAGTGTGCAGAGGTCTGCATCACCGCCTGCACCAGGCTGCTTCCCTGAAGACACAGGGCTCTGGCCCTTTAAATACCCTGAGGGTGGAGCTGGCAGAACTAGGCTCTGAAGGACAGCCAGGCTTTAGCCATAGCTCAATCAGAGTCCTAGGACAGTGTCTGCACTTCATGTCCCCTTGGCCACCCTTGCCTAAATGTCCTGGCTGTAAGTCCCTCCCCAACCTCTCTGGAGATTTTGCTGGGATTCTGGAATGCCCCCTCCCTGGCTCCCAGCAGGGCCTATGGATCCTGATAAACTCTTAGGCTCCTTGAAGGCAAGGTCAAGCCGTCCCCATCAGTGAAAACCAGTGTTTCTTGAAGTGTGACTCCCACATCTGTTTCAAACCTACTGAGTAGGAGACTGTGGGGATGGAGCCCAGGGAACTGAACTGTCCCCAAGCTTCCTAGAGTCTGAGAATGGCAGCACAGCAGCATGAGGGACTTCTGCAGAGCCAGGCCAAAGCCCTCACTAGCCCCGCAGCTTCCTGAGACTGGAACAGCTTCCTAGTTGGCCGCAACGCTGATTCCCTGCAGCAGTTGCCCTAGAAGCGGGCACACTGCTGGCCTCCTCCCTGTCCTTCCCCAGACCCCGCCCTCCCTGCCAGCCTCTGGCCCTCCCACACCCAGCCTGCCTGGCCTCCCAGGTCCACTGTCTTCCTATCTGTCTTCACATTTTTTTCAGGGCTGCCCCAACCCTGCTTGTTTATCCTTCAGGGGTCCAAGTGGGTGTTTCAGCCCCAATTATGCTCTGACCACAACCACCACAGATACCAAAACAAACGTCCTGGGCGTCAGAGGTGGGGGAGGCTCAGACAGGCTGGTGCCAGGGGGCCTGATAAAGGGGGATCGCTTGGGCTTGGAGGTGATGAGAGCTGCTCCTCATGATGGGGCCCTGGGGAGCAGGGGCTCGTGGGTAATTGGCTTTTTCGGCTAGGCCCAGGACACAGAGGGGACAGTGTCTTAGTCTTTGTGCCTCCCCCTCCATTTCCCAGTGTCCCCGTGGCATCCTCTAACAGAAGCCTGGAGGGGGTAGGGATGATTTGGAAAAGCCTTGTCTCTCTAGCTGCTGGCTAAGTCTGGCTTCACCTCCAGAGGATGAAGTTTTATTTTGTTTTTGTGGTACTGGGTGTTGATCCCAGGGGCATTCTACCTCTGAGCTACACCCCCAGCCTTTTTTAGTTTTTGTTTTGAAATAGGGTCTCATGAGGTTGCTGCAAGTCTCAGTAAGTTGCTGAAGCTGGTCTCGAACCTGTGATCCTCCTATCTCAGTCTCCCAAGTACTAGAATTACAGTCATGTGCCACCACACCCAGACAGTGGGTGAAGATCTTGTCTCCTCCATCCAGGCCAACCCATAAGGACCTTTTATTCCCTCTTGAACCTGTGGTGAGTATCTGGGAAAGGACGTAAAAGTCAGGGGTTCTAGACCCAACTCTGCTGGCCTGTTGCTTGGACTGTGATCCTCGGGCACTGTGCCTTGGTTTCCCATCTCTAGGTCAGTTAGACTGTACACGAAGGAGGAGACTCCTGACCCTCCAAGATCCCTAGAGTGCCTAAAGAAGACAGGGAAGTTCCTTGGAAGCAAGGAGAGCAGAGCACAGTGTTGCTGGGAGTGCTGGTGACCAGATAAAGAAGAGAATGGGCCGGGCGTGGTGGTTCACGCTTATAACCCCAGTACTTGGGAGGTTGAGACAGGAGGATCCAGGTTCACAGCCAGCCTCAGCTACTGTGAGGCCCTCTGCAACTTAATGAGACCCTGTTTCAAAATAAAGAATAAAAAATAGGGCTGGGGGTGTAACCCGGAGGTAGAATGCCCCTGTGTTCAATCCCCAGTACCACAAAAAAAAAAAAAAAAGAAGAAGAAGAGAATGGGAGGCTCTGCTGGTGAGTGGGCCCTGACTTTCATCTAGAGCCTCAGAGGACAGGACACCAGGCATCCAAGACTTGGAAAGGGGCCCAGCTCCATCTGCAACTGTGGCAGGAACCAGGGGACCAGGCAGAGGTTGTGCTCAGCACTCCCCAAGCTGAGCTTGTCCCCAGCCTGGAGGAGCCCCCTCACTCTCTGATGCCCTATCTGGTTTCTCTTCCAATAACTGTCTTGACCCCACCCTTGGCTTTCTGCTCTGTCCTGGAAAGCCCACCTTAGCTTGTCTGCCCATTGGCCCATCTCTGCAAGAGGCCACACCTGGTAATATCTTTATTAATAATGATAATAGGCCAGGCGCGGTGGCGCACGCTTGTAATCCCAGTACTTGGGAGGCGGAGACCAGAGGATCTGGGTTCACGGCCAGCCTCAGCTACTTAGTGAGGCCCTCCGCAACTTTGTGAGACCCGGTGTCAAAATAAAGTATAAAAAATAGGGCTGGGGGTGTAGCTCGGAGGTAGAATGCCCCTGGGTTCAATCTCCAGTACCACAAAAAAAAAAAAATGATAATAGCAAGGATAATAGAAAACCCGGCCCCATTTATTGAACACTTTCCATATGTTCTGGATGCTTTTGCAATTTGATCTCTTAGCAGTCCTGCAAAGCAAGCAGGCAGAGTAGCCCCACTTTATAGAAGAGAAAGCAGAGACTCAGGGAGGTTGTCAGGTGTCCAAAGCCATAATACCAGGAAGTGGTAGAAGTTGGGAAGCTGAGACAGGAGGATTGCAGTTTTAAGGCCAGTGCATAGTAACCTAGCAAGAACCTGTTTCAAAATAAAAAATAATTTTTTTTCTTTTTGCGGTACTGGGGATTGAACCCAGGGGTATTTTACCTCCGAGCTACACCCCCGGCCCTATTTTTTATACTTTATTTTGAAACCGGGTCTCATGAAGTTGCAGAGGGCCTCACTAAGTAGTTGAGGCTGGCCGCGAACCCAACCCGGATCCTCCGGTCTCCGCCTCCCAAGTACTGGCATTACAAGCGTGCGCCACCACGCCCAGCAAAACATAATTTTACAAAGGGCTGGGGTGTAGCTCAGAGATAGAGCCTCCTGAGTTCAATCCCCAGTACCACAATAAACAAAAGAATAACAACAAACAATGAGGTCTGACTTCACAAAGTTTTTGCATCAGATCCTATAGAGTGGGATTTGCTCTGTGCTTGTTGAACCAGCTCTTAGAAAGTTTAGGTTCAGGAGCCAGGCACAGTGGCACATACCTATAATCCCAGTGATTTGGTGGCTAAGGCAGGAGGATTTTAAGTTCAAGGCCAGCCTGGGAAAAATAAAAGGGTTGGGGATGTAGCTCAGTGGTAGAGCACCCCTAGGTTCGATCCCCAGTACCACCACCAAAAAATAAATAAATAAAAATAAAAAAGAAAGAAAGTTAGTTCAGAGTCTTTTTTCTTTTGCGATACTGGGGATTGAACCCAGGGGCATTCTACCTCTGGGCTACACCTCCTACCCTATTTTTTATTCTTTATTTTGAAACAGGGTCTCACTAAGTTGCAGAGGCCTCACTAAGTAGCTGAGGCTGGCCACGAACCTGGATCCTCTGGTCTCAGCCTCCCAAGTACTGGGATTACAAGCGTGCGCCACCACGCCCGGCAATCCCAACCTTTTTTATGTTTTTTATTTTTTAATTTTTGTAGCACTAGGAATAGAACCCAGGGGCATTCTACCTCTGAGCTACATCCCAAGCCCTATTTTATTTTTATTTTGAAACAGGGTCTTGCTAGGTTGATGAAAGTCTCACTATTTGCTGAGACTGTCCTGGAACCTGCAATCCTCCTGTCTCAGCCTCCCAAGTATTGGGATTACAAGCATGCACCACCACGCCCGGCTTTTTTTATTTGTTGTTTTGAAACAGGGTCTCACTTGGTTGCTGGAGAGTCTTGCTATGTTACTGAGGAGGTCCTGCAACCTGCAATCCTCCTGTCTCAGCCTCCCAAGTACTGGGATTACAGGCATGCACCACCACACCCAGCAGGGTCATGGTTTCTGTGGGGGCTTCTCTGTCTTCAGTTCTGATATTGAGTTGGAAAGACTCTTTGGCCACTAGGGGCTCAGGAGCCCCAGAATCCCACTGGAGACCTGGGGAAGCTGGCCCAGTCTGAGCTGAGATGGACAAGGAGCATCAGCTTCCACTCCCCAACCACGTTCATACGCTCAGTGTTGGCTCTGCTGCGGGGTATGCCGGCGCCCTGGTTCTCTGACTCCCTTGAGGAGGGTCTGGATGAGGGTGGGTTTCTATTCTGACCTCCTCTCTACCCTCTCTTGCTGATTTAACCCTGGCTGCTTCTCAAATAGAGGCAGCCTCTGCCCCCAGGCTGGAGTCACAATGTGGCAGGTGGAGGGATACGAGGTAGCTATTAGTGCCAGACATCTGTTTCCCAGCACCCCCTTCCCCCCATGCACACATGCACTGTCACTGAAGTGGGGCAGGGCAAGTGACCTCTGGGAAGAAGAGAGAGCCACCAGGGGATTATGAGTGTGAGTGTGGGTGTTTCTGGGCCTGAGTTTTTGTGCTGGAGATGGGGGTGTGTTTGGGACTCTAGGTGTGTACCCACGAGGCGGGAGCCAGGCTGTGTGTGCACCGGTGAGAGTGTGAACAGGTGGATCTTTGAAAGAATGAGGATGACTAAGCAATTGTGTTAGTGGAACCATGTGGAACACGGATGCTTAGGAGTGTAACTGATTATGCTTGGGTGTCACAAGTGGAAAGGGTAGTTGTTTGTCTGTGTGTATTAGAGGGGAAATCCCAGAAGATCCAGAGGCCAATCTGCTCTGCCATCGACAGCTTTTTTTTCCCTCCTTCTCCTTCTCCTTCTCCTCCTCCTCCTCCTTCTCCTTCTCCTTCTTCTTCTTCCTCTCCTCCTCCTCCTCCTCCTCCTTCCCCCCCTCTCGTGTGTGTGTGTGTGTGTGTGTGTGTGTGTGTGTGTGATACTGGGATTGAACCCAGGGGGTCCTACCTCTGAACTACATCCCAGCCCTGGTTTATTTTTTATTTTAAAACAGGGTCTTACTAAGTGGCCAAGGCTGGCCTTGAACCTGCAGTCCTCTTGTCTCCTAAGTACTGGGATTACAAGCACGTGCCACCATGTCTGGCTTCCATTGACAAGCTTTTTGATATGGCTTTGGCCTCACTACTTCTCTAAGTGTCCATAGCTACAAATGAGGAGCACACCCCATCCTAGACTAATCATGAGGACCAAGGGCAGGTATGTGGTGGGGAGCACTTTATAATCTGTCCAATGTAGGTCCCTGGGAAGGTCAATGAGCTCTCCATTATCTGCCTCTCTCCCACACTCCCAACTCCACAACCTGCTCGTGCCCCAGCCAGGTGCCAAACCGGGGTGGGGTGGTGCCCCAGAGCTGCAGCCCACACAGCAAGGCCTGGGGTCCCAGGCTCAGGAGGACTGGCTAGGAAGGGGGAGAGTGGATGGGTGTAGCTACCACATCTGTCCACTTCAGCTTCACCTGTGTTCCCCGAGGCTGCCCCGTGCCCAGCACCAGCCCATCTGCACCTCCTCACTCTGCTCCAGACCCGAGGCGCTGCTCCTCCACCTCAGCCAGTCCCATGCGCAGAGTTCTTCTGCCTCTTCCCTCAAGGAGCTGGAGGTCCGCAGGAGTGGAGGCTTTCCCTCCAGGTGCCCCTTCTCACCTTCTGCGGTCAATACCCCACCAAGATTCCAGGGCTCTCTCTCTGTTTCTCTGCCACCCGGACTCCCTGCACTTCTCAGGTGATTCTGGTGCCGCTAGTCCATGCACCTGTATTCGGAAACCATCTCAGCACAGGGGTTCTCAGCCCTCCCTGACCTCGGACAGGAACACCTGGGGAAGACTTGGAAGGTCCTGATACCCAGACTGCAGCCCCAACCAGAATCTCTGGGCTGGGGCCCAGGCAGTAATAAAGGCCTAAAGCTAGCTGGGCATGGTGGTGCACGCCTGTAATTCCAGTACTTGGGAGGCTGAGACAGGAGGATGGCAGGTTCAAGGACAGCTGCAGCAACTTAGTGGGGCTGTTGGCAATGTAAGGAGATCCTGTTTTGAAATAAAAAATAAAATAGGGCTGGGCATGTAGCTCAGAGGTAGAATGTCTCTGGGTTCGATCCCCAGCACCACTAAAGAAACAAACAAACAAGTAAATAAATAAGAGAAAGAAAGAAAGAAAGACGTGAAGCTCTTCCAGATGATTTTATTGTGCAGCCGAGCTTAGGAACCACTGCTGATGTTCCCCCAAACTTCCCTGAGGAGAACATCGTGTAGAATCCTTGTTAACCTACTTCCCATTTAGAAAAAAAATGTATCCCACTGCTGCGTTTATTTAATTTTTTTTTTTTTTGCGGTACCGGGGATTGAACCCATGGGCGTTCTACCTCCAAGCTACACCCCTGGCCCTATTTTTTATACTTTATTTTGAAACCGGGTCTCACGAAGTTGCAGAGGGCCTCACTAGGTAGAGAGAGAGAGAGAGAGAGACAGGGAGAGAGAGAGAGAGAGAGAGAGCGAGCGAGCTGAGGCTGGCCGCGAACCCGGATCCTCTGGTCTCCGCCTCCCAAAGTACTGGGATTACAAGCGTGCACCACCACTCCCGGCTGTGTTCATTTAATTTTACATATACACAATCTTTGAGGCTGAAGCAAATCTGTGATTCATGGACTGCGATGTTTCTGATTGGAGTACATACAATTGAATACTTATTTACAAGAAAGTTGAACACAGGTTTGATCTTCTGCAATGAAATCTGTTTTATTTTGATTGACCAGGGGATGAGGAAATTTTGTTTTAAAAATGCAGGTACTGACTGAAGCAAAAGTAAAAATCTTTCACCAGTCATAATCCACCTGAGGTAAAGTGTATCCAAAAGAGGCATTATCGACCAAAACATCTCCAACTCAGGTTCCTGCACAATACCTTGCAGTAAGTAACATTACTGCAAAAAAAGACTTTCAGTTCATCTTTGACAGTGTCTTTCCATTTATCCATTTACAAAAATCCTGTAGGACTGTAACCAAAAAGTTATGGGGGGGGGTAAATGTTGCAGCTGCAAGCGTCGCCAGGGAGTATTCTCAGAGCAAATGGGAAATGGGTTAGGCACAAGTGTCCTTTCCCCTCCCCTGGAAATTCAGAACAAATGGATTTAGGTTAGGATAAGCCCCAGGAATTTACATTTTTAGTAAATATCCCAGATAATTCTAATTACCAGGTAACATAGGAGATATTAGCTTAGAGTTGTGCTTCCCAATTTGTGTGTGTGTGTGTGTCACTTTTGTGTGTCGTGTTACTGGGGATTGAACACAGGAAATTTCTACCTCTGAGCTACACCCCCAGACCTATTTTAGTTTTTATTTTGAAACAGGGTCTCACTAAATTTGAGGGTCTCGCTAAATTGCTGAGGCTGGCCTCGAACCTGCAGTCCACCTGTCTCAGCCTCCCAAGTACTGGGATTACAGGTGTGTGAGCCACCATACTGCCCGGCTTGTGCTTTCCAAATTTTAATGGAGCTAAGGATGCCCAGGGCATCTTGTTAAGCTGGGGATTCTGTTCAGTAGTCCCAAGGTGAGAACCTGTGAAACTGTAAGAAGTTCTGTCCAGAAATGTGAATGAGGAGATGGTGAGTGATAGGTGATGAGAGAGGAAAGCAGGGACCTTATAAACCATCACAAGAGCCAGGCATGGTGGGGCACGCTTGTAATCCCAGTACTTGGGAGGCTGAGACAAGAAAATCGAAGGTTCGAGGATAGTCTCAGCAAGTGAGACTCTCAGCAATCTAGCAAGACCCTGTTTTAAAATTAAAAAAAAAAAGGACTGGGGGTGTAGCTCGGAGGTAGAATGTCTCTGGGTTCAATCCCCAGTACCAAAAAAAAAAAAAAAACCCAAACCAAACCAAACAAACAAACAAAACCCGTCGCAAAGAGCTTGAACTTGATCTCAGGTCAATGAAGAATCATCGAAGGGTGTTACACGGAGGAAAGCTTGTTCAGACACATATTCTAGAAAGATTATTGTCATGGCCACATGGGGGATGGATCGGACACTAGCCAGGAGGCTGTTGCTGTGGCTCAGGTGAAAGGTGGTGGTCTGAGCTAAGGACAGGGAGAGAGAGAAGGTAGTAATTCTGGGGAAGATGTAGTGATCAGTTGGGTGTGGTCTGAGGCGGGGGCTTCAGAGCGCCCCCAGCTTGGCTGTTGCCTGGCCACCAGTGAAGAGGAGCGCCTTGCACCTCCACCTTGGCTGGCTGGGAAGCTTCCTTCCAAGTCCACTGACCCTGTGATCAGGTAATTGCATGGCCTTGGGCTCCTGTGGGACTAGGGTGGGGGAGGCAATAGGAAGCAACCTGGAATATGTTGTGGAATTGGTGTCTTAGAGAGCCCTCCCCTTGCCGAGCGTGATGGCACACGCTTGTAATCCCAGTACTTGGGAGGCTGAGATAGGAGGATCACAGGTTCGCGGCCAGCCTCAGCAACTTAGCGAGAACCTATTTCAAGATAAAAAATAAAAAGGACTAGGGGTGTAGCTTGAAGGTAGAATGCTCCTGGGTTCAATCCCCAGTACCACACACAAAAAAATCTTATGTTTCTTTTAATTTACATTTGTTGGATTATGATTGCATTTTTCTCATGGTGACTATATTTCCCTACATTCACTGGATATTCTGTATTTCTCTCTCCTTCCTCTCTCTCTCTCTTGCTTGCTAGGGATTGAACCCAGGGGCATTCTATCTCCAAGATGCACCTCCAGTCCTTTTTAGTTTTTATTTGGAAACAAATAAAAGTTGTTTAAGTTGCTGAGGCTGGCCTCAAACCTGTGATCCTCCTATCTCAGCCTCCCAAGTACTGGGATTATAGGTATTTTCCACTGTACCTGGCAGGATGTTGTGTATTTCTATATCTGTAATTGCCTGTTCATATACTTTGCCCATTTTTCTATTGGGTTTAAAATTTTTTCTTACCGGTGTGCTACAATTCTTAATTATGGATGTTCATATTTGTTATACCTTAGTTACTTGCTTTTCAATGTCATTATTCTATGGCTTAGCAGTTTTAAATTTAGATGTAGTATATTTGCCACCATTTTCCTTTATGACTTTTATGTTTAATGTCTTTTAAGCAGTCTTGTCTAATCTGAAATTATTTGATTTTTAACTTCCATTTTCTTCTAACATTTTAAGAGTCAGCTCTTTGTTTTCTCTGAAATCTATTTTGTGAATGATGTGATACAAATAATCCTTTCGTGGGGTCAGGGGTGTAGCTCAGTGGTAGAGTGCTTGCCTAGCATGCAGAAGGCCCTGGGTTTGCTCCCCAAGCACCACACATACATCCTCTTTAAAGGATTTGTAAAAGCCAGGCGTGGTGGCGCATGCTTGTAATCCCAGTACTTGGGAGGCTGAGACCGGAGGATCCGGGTTCACAGCCAGCCTCAGCTACTTAGTGAGGCCCTCCACAACTTAGCGAGACCCTGTTTCAAAATAAAGAATAAAAAATAGGGCTGGGGGGTGTAGCTCGGAGGTAGAATGCCCCTGGGTTCAATCCCCAGTTCCACAAAAAATAAAATAAAAATAAAGGATTTGTTAATTAAAGTTTGGAGACCTTACCCCCCCCCCACACACACACAGGTATCTGTACCATGAAGCGGATTTTGCTAATACCAAGACACACCTTTCTTGTTTTCATGATGCACGGTGAGAGCATCTATAAGCGATGGTGGGGGTCAGTGAGGTGAAGGAAGGGTGGGAGTGGCATGGGCATGATCTGAGGGAATCCCCTCACAGGCTCGGCCAAGTGAAGATAAATGGGGCGCACTGGGCCTTGCTCTTCCATTCCTACCTCTCTGTATGAAAATGGCTGCAGGCAAAGAGAGTGGCAGGTGACCCCAGAGGAGCCTGAGAGGTCCTGTCCACATGCACACCTGGTGTGCAAGGTCCTTACACACACATAAACGATCTGTTTCCTTAGCACCTCCCACCCCCAACCAAACTGTCAGCCCCCCGGGAGGTAGAGGACACGCTGTCTTCAGTTTTGCCTCCCTCATGCCTAACACAGAGCCGGCACCCTCGGGTGAAAACGTGGGGGTATGTCTGCACCTGCGCTCTGGTCTGTGAGGGGTGTGCCTCTGCGCATGCGTTGAGTGCTGCACACACAAACCACAGAGCTGCACCTCAGACACTGTGGGCCTGCATGTGCAGGCTAGTGTTCCCGTGTGTGTGGGTGCAGGAACGCACCTGAGCTTTCCTTCTCCCCTCCACCACTTCCCCATTTCCCACTTGCTTGGATCACAGAGCTTTTTCTTGTGCCTTAGGGACAAAGTCAGGACATGGCAGTCCTTATGGTTTCCCCTGGGAAGGCCTTATTCTTTCTCCCTTCCCCTGTGTCCTTTGCTCTCTTCTCCCCTCCCTTCCTATTCCACATCGCTCCCCTTACCTTTGGAAGGAAGCTCATCGGAGCTCAGCCTTTGCTGACATGGCCATTTGGGCCCATTAGCTGCCTCCTAATGAGTGACTGCCTTCCCAGCCCTTCCCCCACCCCAAATGGGAGGGAGGGATCAATTAGCTATTACCCTGTACTCACACACACACACACCTATGCATTTTTCATGCTCCCATGCACATATGTACACATCATATATACACTCAACAAACAGGTGAATCTTCTCCTCTTGACCAATAATATCCCCCAGGGTCCCTACCCAGAGAGAGGTCCTGCTCTGCTCACCAAGGAGAACGCCCATTGGCGACCCTACACACCCAGCTCCTTCCCAGATTCCCATGATTCCAAATGGAGCCCAACTTTCATGTTTTACAGCTGAGCCAACTGAGGCTCAGAGTAGGGAAAGGATGTGTCCAAGATCCATCAGTCAGCTGGGCATGGTGGTGCACGCTTGTAATCCCAGTACTTGGGAGGCAGAGACTGGAGGATCTGGGTTCGCAGCTAGCATCAGCTACTAAGTAAGGCCCTCCGCAACTTAGTGAGACCCGGTTTCAAAATAAAGTATAAAAAATAGGGCCGGGGATGTAGCTCAGAGGTAAAACACCCCTGGGTTCAATCCCCGGTACTGCAAAAGAAAAAAAAAAAACAAGATCCATCAGTCAAAATCCCAGCTGGGAATCTGTTCCGTGCCTCTGTTTCCCAGCCCAGTGCTAAGCAATCAAGAGGGAGAAATGGGCCGTCCCACACATGCCCATCCTGGCCATGATGAAGCTATGGAACTTCAACAGAGCAATCCCAGGTCAGGGTGTGTAGACACCTTTAAACATGGCAGAGCCTGGCTCTCCCCTGGGGAGGCTCTGCCATGTTTAAAGGAGGACCCAGCAGGAGCAGTCTCTGCTATCAGCATTCGAATGCCCCAGTACCCTTGTGGCCAGCCACTTGGGAAACTCTATACAGCCTCAGCAGCTGGAAACTCACTTCTAAGGCCTTAGCCCTTGCAGGGACTTGTCCCCAGGCTCTGTTTCAAAGAGGAGTTGAAGACGGGTCTAGGGACCTTCTGAAAACTTACCTGGGAGAGGTCACAGCAGGGGCTCCCAGATCCCCCCTCACCCATAGGAGCTAGAAATAGTACTCTCCTCCCTTTCCTGATCCTGAGTCCCTGGCTGGGAGGTACTGTGAAGATTAAGGCCTATCTGCCTGCAGTCCTCCCGACTCCTAAGGTCTCAGTGAAACCTGATGTGGACTCAAGGGGCTAGCCTGGGAACCCGACCCATAACTGATACAGACCCTGCAGCCATAGCCATCAGTTCCCAGGCTACTCCCTGTCCTTCTCCTCAGCAGGGCTCAGCTTCGCAGTCCTCCCTAGATTGAGTTTCCAAAGAGGGTTTTCTCTTCCAGCACAACACTCCCCCTGCCTTCAAAGGCATGAGTAGCAGAGTCCTGGCTCTAGGAGAGATGGCACTTCTCAGTAGGGACATCAGGGGATGGAAGAAGCAATAGCTGTAGGCGAGGAAGTGGAGGACACAGGTTATATATCAGGAAAGCTTGGGTTGGAATCCTAGCTGCACCCCCTTAGTGCTTTAGTAACTTTTGAGAGCTAGCCCTCTTTTTTTTTTTTTTTTTGAGATACTGGGGATTGAACCCAGGGGCATTCTACCTCTGAGCTGCACCCTGTTTTTTAATTCTTTATTTTGAAATAAGGTCTCACTAAGTTGCGGAGGGCCTCACTAAGTAACTGAGGCTGGCTGCGAACCCAGATCCTCCTGTCTCAGCCTCCTAAGTACTGGGATTACAAGCATGCACCACCACACCTGGCTCTTATTCTTTATTTTGAAACAGGGTCTCACTAAGTTGAGGAGGGCCTCACTAAGTAGCTGAGGCTGGCCTCGAACCTGTGATCCTCCTGTCTCAGCCTCCAAAGTACTGGAATTACAAGCATGCACCACCACACCCTGCTAGAGCTAGCCCTCTTTTAAGAGTTTTTGTTTTGTTTTGTTTTGTTTTTGGTACTAGGGATTGAACCCAGGGGCATTCTATCTCTGAGCTACACCCCAAGCCAAATTATTTTAAATTTTTTATTTTTTGTGGTACCGATAATTGAACCCAGGGGCATTCTACCTCTCAGCTACACCCGCAGCCCTATTTTATTTTATTTTTTAATTTTGAAACAGGGTCTTGCTAGGTTGATGAGAATCTCACTACTTACTGAGGCTGTCCTCAAACCTGCGATCCTCCTGTCTCAGCCTCCCAAGTACTGGGATTACAGGTGTGTGCCACCATGCCTGGAGGTAGAATGCCCCTGGGTTCAATCTCTAGTACATAAATAAATAAATAAAGCCGGGCATGGTGTATGTACAAAGAAAGTGCTAACAATAGCTACTTCTGGGGGTGGGGGTATAGCTCAGGGCTGGAGCACTGGCTTAGTATGCCTGAGGCCCTGCATTCCAACCCCAATACCAAAACAAAAGCAATTGTTACCTCTAAAAACGTAACAACAGGAGGAAGAAAGGAGACTTTTGCTTTTCATTTTATTATCTTTTGTACCACTGTAAAGTTATTACTAAGCATATTTTACATTTATTTAATTCTCTTTTTTGGGGGGTGCTGAAGGTTGAACCTAGAAGCATTCTACCTCCAAGCTACACCCCCAGCCCTATTTTATTTTTTATTTTGAAATAGGGCCTTGCTAAATTACTGAGGCTGGCCTCAAACCTGCAATCCTCCTGTCTCTGCCTCCCAAGTATTGGGATTGCAGGCATGCACCACCACACCTGGCATATTTTACATTTATCTGAAGAAAGGAAGGATGGAGAAGAAACGATGAACCACTCCCAGTCAAGTAGCCAAGCCTCATTTGAGTCAACAAATGGTAGCCTTAATTGTTATCTGTTAAAATGGAACAACCCTCCTTCCTGGGGCTTTACGTCTAGGTGTGAAAGTGATTTGTAAATAAATTGCTGTATGAATGGTAGTTATGATTAACATCTAGGTAATGATGTATGTCTATGTACAATTATATGGGAGCTGACTTGTCTTAAATAGCGGTGTATGTATCCTTAATAGTGATTACACGAAGGCTGCAGGGTGGTGGTTCAGAGCACAAGCTCAGTAGCACTTGTCGCCTGGGTTTAAACTCTGAACCCGCTTTTTACTCTGATCTTGACCAATGCACTTAACCTGGGCCTCAGTCTTTTTTTTTTTTTTGGTATGGGGGATTGAACTCAGGGGTATTCTACATCTGAGCTAGACCCTCAGCCCTATTTTTACTTCTTATTTTGAAACAGGGTTTCACTAAGTTGCTGAGGCTGGACTCGAACCTGCAATCTTCCTGTCTCAGCCTTCCAAGAACTTGGATTACCGGTGTGCACCACCATGCCCAGCTAGTCTTTCTATCTTTATAAAGGGGATAAGGACTGTACCTACTCCCAAACACTGCTGTGAAGGTTAAAATGAAACTCTATTATGTAAAACTCTTAAAACAGCTCCCAGCACAGCATAAGGATTTTGTGTTTTGTGTCTGTGTGCACATGTTGGTATTTCTCATCCTGGAAAAGGAGGAACACTGTCTCCACCCTTCTTCCATCAAGTCAGGTGAGGTGGCTGCATAGGTCTGCCGGGCCTTTGGGTCTGTTTGAGACACCACCTCAGGAATGTAGGGTGCTTGAGGAGACTGGGGTGGCACTTTGCAGAGGGCCCAGAGGCAGGGCCCATCCTCACAGGGAACCCTGGGAAGGAGAGGGTGATTTGTAGGAACTCTCCTCCCTTCCAGGCTTCCAGGACACTTCTGGGGGTGACAGTTCCTCCATGACTCCCTGGATCACTCAGATAAAATGTCGCTGAGCCAGGTGGGAAGGAGAAGGTCACTCCCCCTGCAAGAGAGAGAGAGAGAGCAGGGGGAGGGGGCCCTGCAAGCTGTGGCCAGAGAGATCAAGGCAGCTTGATTCTCCCCACCCCTGGGAAGGGTCAGCCTGCCCTCCCGCCACCCCGTGCCCAGCCCTTGCTGCCCCTGATTCTGGTGGGATGGCACTTCCTACCTGCCCCATCTCTGGGGAGGCATCTCAGGGAGATGCTGGGCTGCCTAGCAGGTTGAGCAGGTTTGGGAGGAGGTGGCAGGGGCCCTGATGGGGCGGGGAGGGCCTGGGCCTGGGTGCCAAGGCAGGCACCAGCCTGGCAAAGGGAGTGAACGTGTTGGTAGCTGGAGCCAGCCTGGAGGAAGGCCAGGGAGCTCATTGGCTGACCCGCCCTTTTCAGGGGCATAACCCCTTCCCACTATAGACCCTGTGTCTCAGAGACCTGCAGAAATCAGAGTTCTGAACCCCAAACTGGGACATTTAGTCAGGCAAAGTTTGTGAGAATCACAGGACAGTGTGATTTGAGGTGGGATATACCTAGTCCACCTCCTCTGCGGCTGGCACAAGAACACACAGACCCATGAAATCACTCACGCGGGCTCGTGTGCACATTTGGTCACCTTGGCACAAGAATACACAGTCACACACGTCATCGGTGGGCACGCGATCGTGGACACACAGGGACAACTCCAGAGGACAGGGCTGGTGCTTTCTGTCACTTTACAGGGTAAGAAACCAAATCCTGGGAGCTGGACTACTGTGACCAAGGCCCCCATTAGGGGTCTCCAAAGCCATCTGGCAGCCACTCTTCCCTCCGATGTGTGTTTTGTCCCTCTGTGGAGTACGGCCTTCTAGCAACCACATTTGTGGGCATACCTGAGGTCTCACCTTTCAGAACCTCGGCTTGGGGGCTCCTGGGGCCTGAGCCAACTCTTCCCCATCAGAGCTCTGTCCCCAGGGACACTGCCTCAGAAGGAGGCCAGTGAGTTCCACAGGAGACCCAGAAAGTTGGGGGGAGCAGGAGGGTCATGGGAGTGAGGAGAACCTTGATCTGGGCAGGCATGTCAGGCTCAGAAACCAGATTCTTATGCCTCTTGCACACCCAGACACCCTCAGCTTAGGAGGTGTGAGGAACAGGAAGGAGGAGGAGAATCAGGGCACTCTGGAGAGGGAAGCGATATGCGCACACGTGAGGGACGTGGGGAGAGGTGTGGGGGCAGTGTTCATGTTCAATTTGGGGAGTAAATGTTTTATTGGATTTAATATATTTAGACAGCATACAAAGTATACATGTACTTTATGCTTTGTTACTATATATGAATACAAAGCTCAATAATTTTTCACAAAGTAGACACACGCATATAAGCAGATAAAAGTAGTAGTCCACTATTGGCACTCTAGAAGCCTCATGTCCCCTTCCGGATACAGTGCTCCCCCCAGGTGACCTCATTCTGGCTTCTTACATCCTTAATTAGTTTGACTTTTTTTTCTTGGTACTGGGGATTGAACCCAGGGGCATTCTACCTCTGAGCTACACCCCAAGCCCTACTTTATTTTTTATTTTGAAACAGGTCTTGCTAGGTTACCATGTACTGCTGGCCTAAAACCTGCTATCCTTCTGCCTCAACCTCCCAAGTACTGAGATTACAGATGTGCCCCACTGTGCCTGCCTAGTTTTGCCTGTTTTATTGATTGATTGATTGATTGATTGATAGGTAGGTAGATACTGGGATTGGAACCCAGGGACATTCTACCTCTGAGCTACACCCCCAGCCCTATTTTATTCTTTTATTTTGAAACAGGGTCTCACTAAGTTGCAGAGGGCCTCACTAAGTAGCTGAGGCTAGCCATGAACCTGCAATCCTCCTGTCTCAGCCTCCAAAGTACTGGGATTACAAGCGTGTGCCACCAGGCCCGGAGGCCCGGCTTGCCTGTCTAATACTTTACATAAGTGGAATCATAGCGTATGCTAATTTGTGTGTCTGGCTTCTGTTGCTCAACATTATAGTTCTGAGATCAATTCACATTGTTTATTCATACACCAAGCTGTGCACATACTTATTAAAGGTCACGCCCATCTATCCCCAGCTCTGAAAAAAAAAAAAAGCTCATACCCAGGAAGGCCCATATCCATATGGTTCTGTCATGAGAATGCACACGTAAACTGCTTACACACAGGCACGTACACAAGCACAGACACAGCCAGGCTGTCATACACGCCAGCCCACTCTCATTTATGCACATGTGTGTACATCAGACACATGCAGATGCACATTTACACTTGAACACACCTCACGTGTTTGGCAGTTCTCATACACACATGCACTCACACATGTAGACGTCACTCATGTAACCACCATTTGTCACTCACAATGATACGCTTGCCCTCAAATACTCACACATATACACACAGCCACACAGCTTCTTGAACACATAAAAACATAGATAGCAATTCCTGTAGTGCACACCTGTAATCCCAGTCCTTGGGAGGCTGAGACAGGAGGATTGCAGGTTCGAGGCCAGCCTTAGCAACTTAGCTAGACCCTGTTTCAAAATAAAAAATAAAAGAGGGCTGGGGGTGTAGCTCAGAGGCAGAATGCTCCTGGATTCAGCCTCCAGTACCAAAAAACAAAAACAAAACCAGAGACAGCATACACACCAGTTTCCACCCACAGATGCTGGTTCCCATGGCGCGCGCCCTCAGCCACCTGCGCCAGCTCCACGTCTTACATTCGTGTGACCACTCACACACACTGGCGGCTCCCACCTCCTCCAGCTCAGGCTCTGAAGACAGCAGAGTGTGATAAAATCAACAGCTGAAAACTGTCCGGGAGCAAAGCTGTACTTTGTTGAGAAATCCGAGCCCTTATTGGATGGATACAAGTGCCTGTGTCTGGGCTGAGCGAGCCGGGAGGTGGTGGGGTGGTCTCCCAGGGCACCCGTGGCCACTGGGCTGTTTCCATTATAAAAAATGATGAAAGGGCCGGTGCAGTGAGAGCATGGTTGTGAGTAAATAAAACTGCCACCTCTGACCCCTGGAGGCCAGTGAGCATCCCAGAACAAATGCTCATTAGGGGGGGGGGGTGTGCTCAGCCCAGCACCCGAGGCCCCAGGCCAGACTCCCAAGGGGGAAGGGGATGTGAGAACACTGTATGAGGGTAGGGGACTTGTAAAGGGAGTACTGGTGGAGAAAGGAGTAGGGGTATGGAAGGGGATTGGGGACAGCAGGGAGGGGGAGGGGGAACCCACAGGAGAGCTCTGGCTTCTGGCTGTCTCCCTCCCTCACTCCCCTCTCAGCAGCTTCTCCAGGTCTCTTCCACTCCTAGGCTCTGAAACAAGCACACACACACCCTTCTCCTGTTTAAGGCTCAGTTTGCTTGTTTTTCTAATCACCAGGAACTACAGGCAAACAGGGGTTAGCAAAAATAACAAACACAACTACAAAGTCACCAGGAATCCCAGAAAGGTTGAGTGGTTGATTCTGGCTTTGATTCAGGAATGAGAGTATTGCTGGACCGGAGTCCCCGTTTGTCCCTCCTGAAACTTTTTCCTAGGGGACCTGTCCAGCTCAGCACCGGGCATTGCTGTGCACACATATGTACATCACTCATATGACCATCAGTGAGGTTGGCTGCCCGGAAAAATGGATGAACGAAAGCAGTGGCTTGGAAATTCACCTCCCAGCTCTGGGTTTGAACCTCTCCTGATGATACATGTGAGGGGCTGCAAAAGGAGTCAGGCGGGATCCCCAGCATTCCCAGGCCTCGTCCTCCTTCTTGATACTTAACCTGGGGCACCTTTCTTCCAGGACTGAAGTTCACTTTATTCTGTAGTCACCTTGGCTCTTAAAGGTTCACCTAGGCCAGGTGTGGTGGCACAAACCTGTAATCCCAGTACTTGGGAGGCTGAGACCGGAGGATCACAGATTTGAGGCCAGCCTCAGCAACTTAGTGAGACTGTTTCAAAATAAAAAGGGCTGGGAGTGTAGCTCAAAGGTAGAATGCCCTTGGGTTCAATCCCTAGTACAAAGAAGAAAAAGGCTCACCTGGTCCAGTCCTCAGGAGAAGATAACACTTTGCAATCTGGCCCCCAAAGAGCCCAGCCCTGTGTGTCTCTCCTTTCAGCATGGACCCAGCAGCCACTCCCTTTGTTCCTCCCTTAAGTGGCCATTAAGTAGGTCCTGGGAAGTCCTATCTTGGCTAATTAGAACAAGAGTGCATAATAATGAAATATAGCCACAAACACAAAATTTCCCCCAAAGATAAGGAGACTCCCAGGTTTCTACGTGAGGGACATACAAGGGCAGGTGACAAGAAATAGGCCACTATACCTCTCACCCCTGCTACCTCATCGGTCCCTGACTCAGGAAAAGGAACAGAGAATTTGAGAAAAGCACCCTCATTTCCCCGTAAGCCTGCAGAGTTGTGGTCAAAGGATGGGATGACTGGAGGAAGCCCAGCGAGAGAACACTCCGAAGGGGACAGAGTAGCCAGGGGCCTCTGCTCTGTTGGGGAGCTGCCCTGTCCCACATGACGCGACCTGCAGCCAAATGCCCAGAATTGGGGCCCCTCTCTGTTCCCCAGGCACAAAGCCTACCCACCCCAAGTCCTGAGAGTGACTTGGTGGGTCTTTGTCCCTGTGGGGAGGAGCAGGCTGAGCCTCGGGGGAAGGAGGAATCTGGGCAGCTGAGGCCTGTGTGTCAGCACTGGATTCTTGGGCTGCACCAAAGGCCCCTCTTGGCCAAATCTCTCTTTCCTCGTCAGCTGAGATGAAGGGGAAAGCCAGGTGGGCTGAGCTTCAAAGACCTAGGGGATGCAGACATCATGGAACTCAAACCCCATTTTCTGTCTCCTCCCTTAGATTTCCCTGGCCCCAACCCAAATCATAATCAGCTTTTACTGAGAAGTTACTCTGGGACAGACAGATAGTGTTCTGTGGGCTTGCATGACTTAACTGATTTAATCCTCACAATAACTCGACGAATAAGTGCTATTATTATCCCTACTTTACAGACAAGAAAATTGAGGTCCAAAGAGGTTAAGTTACACCCAGTTTGTGTGTGTGTGTGTGTGTGTGTGTGTGTGTGTGTGTGTGTGTGTGTGTTACTTGGGATGGAACCCAGGGGCCCTCTACCTCCGACCTACACCCCTAGCCCGATTTTATTCTTTTATTTTGAAACAGGGTCTCACTAAGTTGCAGAGGGCCTCACTAGGTTGCTGAGCCTGGCTGTGAACCTGCGATCCTCCTGTCTCAGCCTCCCAAGTACTGGGATTACAAGCGTGCGCCACCATGCCCACTAATCACTCAGTTTTTAAGTGAGGAATTGGAAGTGAAACCCAGGCAACCTCACTTCTAGGTGGCCGGCAGATGTCTGAGGCAGTATTGGGGGCAGGAAAGCCCAGGTTCAGGGGTCAGATCAGAAGGTGGGTGAGGATCCTCTGCTCCTTGTTCTGGATCTCCACTTCTGGGGTCCCTCATCTGACTCTGAGTTCTTCCACAAGCAGCACCAACATCTCCTTGATGTTGGCTGAAAGGTGGCATGTTGGCATGTTGGCATTCTCAACAACAAAAAAAGTCCTCCATTGAAACACCAACTGTTTACATCAATCATGTTTCATCCCTTGATCCTTATCAAGGTTAAAACCTGGGCTTTGAGCTGGGTGCAGTGGTGCACACCTGTAATTACAGCTATATGGGAGGCTGAGGCAGGAGGATCACAAGTTCTAGGCCAGCCTGGGCAAAATAAAATAAATTTTTAAAGGGGGCCGGAGATGTAACTCAGTGGTAAAACACCCCTGGGTTTGATCCCTAGTACCAGAAAAAGGGGGGGGGGTTGGGATGTAGCTCAATGGTAGAGTGCTTGCCTACATGTGCAAGGCCCTTGGTTTAATCCCGGTGCCTTGCAAAAACAAACAAACAAACAAACAAATAAAAATATCCTGGGCTTTTTCTGAACTGTGGTTAGTAAGAACACACAATCTTCAATTTGCAGTCAGGAGTGCTGGGGATTGAACCTAGGACCTTGCACGTGCTAAGCACATGCTCTACCATTAAGCTATACCTCTAGCCCACAATCTTCAAAGTTTTAAAATTTCATGTTGCATTGTACTATTCTTACTTCCTTGCATCTACACCTTCTCATAGGCAGCATTTTGTGTATGTGGTACTGGGGATTAAACCCAGGGGTGTTCTACCTCTGAGCTATACCCCCAGCCCTATGTTATTCTTTATTTTTTATTTTTATTTACTTATTTATTTTTTGTGGTACTGGGGATTGAACTCAGAGGAATTTTACCTCCGAGCTACATCCCCAGCCCTATTTTTTTTGTGTGTGTGTATGGTACCGGGGATTGAACCCAGGGGCATTTTACCTCCGAGCTACACCCCCGGCCCTATTTTTTATACTTTATTTTGAAACCGGGTCTCACAAAGTTGCAGAGGGCCTCACTAAGTAGCTGAGGCTGGCTGCGAATCCGGATCCTCCGGTCTCCGCCTCCCAAGTACTGGGATTACAAGCGTGCGCCACCACTCCTGGCCCCAGCCCTATTTTTTATACTTTATTTTGAAACAGGGTCTCACTAAATTGTGGAGGGCCTAAGTAGCTGAAGCTGGCCGAAAACTGCAATCTTCCTGTCTCAGCCTCCCAAGTACTGGGATTATAAGTGTCCACCACCACGCCCGGCTATAGGTAGCATTTTGATTCTTTAATCCATCTTGGATTTATTTTATATTTTGTAAAATAAACTTTTTTTTGCAGAACTGAGGATGGAACCCAGGGGCATTCTACCTCTGAGTTACATCCCCAGCCCTATTTTTTTTATTCTTTATTTTGAAACAGGGTCTCACTAAGATGCAGAGGGCCTCACTAAGTAGCTGAGGCCAGCTGCAAATCCAAATCCTCCTGTCTCAGCCTCCCAAGCACTGGGATTATAAGCATGCGCCACCATGCCTGGCTAAATAAACTTATTTTTAAGTGGCAAAACTTTTCTTGACATCTTTTGTTGAGTAATATTCCTTTTTCCCTTGTTTCCTGCTGACTATACTGAAGTCTTAGGTGCAATTATATGTATTTCTAAGTTCGATTGTGTCCCATGATTTAAAAGTCTATTTTAAGCTGAGCATGGTGGTACTTGCCTGTAAATCCAGTACTTTGGAGGCTTGAGACAGGAGGATCGCAGGTTTGAGGCCAGCCTCAGCAACTTAGCAAAACCCTGTTTCAAAATTAAAAAATAAAAGGGCTGGGGGTGTGGCTCAGTGGTAGAATGCCCCTGGGTTCAATTCCCAGTACAAAAAAAAAGTCTATTTTAGGGTCTACATTACATTGTTTTCACTTAATTACCCTATAACAAAATGTCTTAGGTTCAAAATTACTCTTTTTTTTTTTTTGGACTGGGGATTGAACCCTGGGAGTTCTATCTCTGAGCTACACTACAGCCCTATTATATTCTTTAATTTTTTGTTTCTTTTTTTTTTTTTGCAGTACTCTGGATTGAACCCAGGGGCATTCTACCTCTGGGCTACACCCCCAGCCCTATTTTTTTATTTTTTATTTTTGAAACAGGTTGCAGAGGGCCTCACTAAGTAGCTAGGGCTGGCCACAAACCTGCAATCCTTCTGTCTCAGTCTCCCAAATACTGGGATTACAAGCGTGCGCCACCACGCCCAGCTAATTTTTTGAAACAGGGTCTCACTATGTTGCAGAGGGCCTTGTTAAGTTGATGAGGCTGGCAGTGAACCTACAATCCTCCTGCCTCAGCCTCCCAAACACTGGGATTACAGGTGTGTGCCACCACGCCCGGCTAAACTTGCTCTTCTTTAGATTATTTTCTATGTTCACTCATTTACCTTTTCTTCCTTCCTTCCTTCCTTCCTTCCTTCTTTCTTTCTTTCTTTCTTTCTTTTTTTCTTTCTTGCAGTACTGGGGATTAAACCCAGGGGCATTCTACCTCCGGGCTACACCCCCAGCCCTAATTTTTATTCCTTATTTTGAAATAGGGTCTCACTAAGTTGCAGAAGGCCTCACTAAGTAGCTGGGGCTGGCCACAAACACGGATTCTCTGGTCTCAGCCTCCCAAGTACTGGGATTATAAGTGTGCACCACCACGCCCCGCCCCATTTACCTTTTACTTAGAGTCATTTGTTTTTGGTTCCAAGAAAATTTCTAGTATAAGTTTGACGAGTAGGGAATTGAGTCTATTGATCCTCTTGGGAAATATTGGCATCTTCACCGAGGACTATGGAGCATATCACTATTTTCCTGGGTCATGTTCAGCAGTTTCAATGGCTGTGTACTATTCCTTTGTGCTGATGTTCCCTCACTTGCTTAGCTGTTTCCTAAGTGTTGGGTATTTGGGTTGCTTCCAAGGTTGAATTATAAACATCTTTGAACAAATTGCTTTTTTATTTCCTTGAGATATGGTTCCAAAAGTAGGATTATCTGATCAAAGGATATGAGCAGTAGCATGGTTTTTGTTACATAACCCAGTGAGGATGGGACCAGTTTACTGTACCACCAGCAACATATGAAGAAATATCCACTTTTCCCTTAACAAACCCTTGAGCAGCTTGAAGACTTAAATAGGTAACTTGCTCCTAAGGTAAACAAACCACACTACCAGAGGACAAAAGGGAGTGCAGATCTCAGCCAGAGGCAGGATGTCTGCCTCCCTCTCCCCCGAGTGCTGCCCTGCTGACCCTGAGTCCTCAGAACTGATTCCCTGCCCACATGGGAGCCCTGTTTATTCTGATTTATTAGCATACATTTGTATGGCATTTATTATGTGACAGGTACTATTCTAAGCACTTTGAGATATTAACTCAATATTAACTTTCAAATATTAACTCATTCACTGCTTATAAAAGCTCACAAGGGACATATTATTATCATCCACATTTTACAGGTGAGAAAACTGAGTCATAGAAAAATTTACTATAGGTAGCCGGGTGTGGTGGCGCATGCTTGTAATCCCAGTACTTGGGAGGCTGAGATAGGAGGATCGCAGGTTCGCGGCCAGCCTCAGCTAGTTAGTGAGGCCCTCTGCAACTTAGTGAGACCCTGTTTCAAAATAAAGAATAAAAAATAGGGCTGAGGGTATAGCTCGGAGGTAGAATGCCCCTGGGTTCAATCCCCAGTACTGCAAAAAAAAAAAAAAGAAAAATTTTATTATAGGTAAGTCCTACATAGCCAGCAGGATTCAAACTCAGGCAGTCTGACATGAAATTATTAACCACTCTGTAGTTCTCCCATGACTAGGGACAGGCACCTCAACTTGTAGCTGCCCTTCTTTTTCTGGGTCATGTCTTGGTCCCAGTAGCCTCAATCCTAAGGAAAGAAGCCCCTACATCTTCATCTCCTGGATGTCAGACTTTTTTGCAAGGGCCTTCCAGTTACCTCTTTATCATACACAGTGCTCCCTGCCATGTGCCAGCCATTGGGCTAAGCACTTATACATCTTTTCATATTTATCACAATCATCTGAAGTAGGTAGTATATTTTATAGAGGAGTAAGCTGAGGACCAGGGGTAAGTGTGTTGCCTAAGACCACACAGATAGTGGAGAGGCTAGAATCCAAATCCAGATGGTCAAAACATCAATATCTTTGGTCTTTCCATCATACTTGGCTCTTCTCTGGCCCTGTGAGGCCCCATCCTTTAACCTAGTTCATTTCTCTTTGACCTGTTTGATTTTCTTTTTTTCTTTCTTTTTTTTTTTTGTGGTACTAGGGATTGAACTCAGAGGCATTCTACCTCCGAGCTACATCTGCAGCCCTATTATTTATTTATTTATTTATTTATTTATTTATTTAAACAGTCTCACTAAGTTGCTGAGGGTGTTGCTAAATTGCTGAGGCTGGCCTCAAACCTGCAATCCTCCTGTCTCGGCCTCCCAAGTACTGGGATTACAGGTGTGTACCACCATGCCCAGCTTGGTTTTCTTGAAGTACACAGAGGTGAAAACAAATTTGTCTAGTTTAGCTCAGCTGCTCTTCTTAGCCAAGAAGAGCAGCTTCTTCAAGGCCTGGCTTTATGGGGCTCAAGTGGCCATCCTCAAGTAAAGTGACATATCTACCTTCTGCTTTTTGGACCTCAGGGCCACTCCCTGAGAGAGACCCACGTAGCTCCTTTCTTTCCTGTCTCAAGTCCCCGCCCCTCTGCTGCCTGCACGGGAGGTTCCTCCTTCCTGGCTTAGGATCTTCAGTCAGTTTACAGACTGCGAGGATGGGCGGTTCTGGTTCCAGTGAATAGACCACGCCCCTCTGCTCAGAGTCCTTTGCTTCCTCCTTCTACGGGTCCTCCGGGATGACTCACAGCTCAGGTACCTTCCGGGGAGTGGTTTTTTTCCAATCCCGTCATACAACTGTACAAGCTCCAAATACCCTGAGCACACATTACGATATGTACACAGAATTCTAAGTATAAGAGAAGCCACCTTCCTGAGTCCTAATGAACTCTGGGATATTTGACGGCAGCAGTGACTGAACTTGTTGATTGGTTATTTGTGTTTGAGCATTCTTTTGTGTTGCATAGTTGTGTGCATCTCTGAGTGCATGCTTTTCAGCAGGAGGTAGTACAGGTTTGCATCTGCACGGGGGACCCACAACTTCAGAGACAGACTCATGTGTTATGCTCGAGTTTGTATGTGTGTTTTTGAGAATGAGGCGTCTGGATGTTCCTCTTGAGTTTGTACGTGAGTTTGTTTGGGTACACACCATGCACAAGTTCTGGAAAAGGGCTGGTTAGAAAGGTCTCCCATACCTAAAGCACTAAGACTCAGGAGGAAGACTGGACAGGAGAGGTGGGGAGAAACAGAAAAGAGTCAGATCTGATGCTTCATGACTAAGCAAAGGGATGTTGTGGTAAGTCAGAAATGTCCCCAGACAGATTCAGACAGGTTTGCAGTCTTCAACAAAATCACTGTAGCTCAGGGCACAAATGGTAGGTGGGAGTTGGGGACAGGTATATGCCAACCTGACTAGGTTAAGCCCTGATTTTTAGGAGCAAGGGATTGGAGAAGATGGAAAGCATTTCCTATGCCCTTATTGAACAGGCCCTGGGCCCCAGCCTGTCCCCACAAGTGCTATGGCCTCTCTGAGGGCAGGACAGTTTGGCCTTGGTAGAGAGGTGGCAGTGGCTGCTGAGAGGCTCCAAGAGGCCTCTAAAGCAACCTTGCCTGTGCCCTCATCCTTCTGCCTGCTCCAAAGGCAAAGGAGCCCTGTCTCCCAGAAGCCGCTAGAAGGTTTCGCTGACTTCAGAGGGATGGGGAAAGAGGGAGGATGGAGGGAAGGTCTCTGAGGTGGGGAAACTTTTGCTGAGATTGCAAGCTTCCCAGCCCCTCCAAGGTTCCTCATTACTGAGGTCCTTGGGCATGAAATGTCTTCTTATTTGAAAGCCAAGAATAATTCTGGGGCAGGGCCTGAGGCAAGGGGCTGGCTCTCTTGACCTTGAAATCCTGCCTGCACTTTGCTGCCATGCAGATATCCTATTTTTCCAGATCTTGTCTCTGCCTATCCCTGTCCTCTTCATGAGACTCTAAAGAGGCCTCAAGCCAGGCACAGTGGCACAGTACTTGGGAGGCTGAGACAGGAGAATTGCAGGTTCGAGGCCAGCCTTAGCAATTTAGCAAGACCCTCAGTAACTTAGCAAGACCCTGTTTCAAAATTAAAAAAAAAAAGGACTGGGAGTTGGAATGCCCCTGGTAGTGAGGTTCAATTCTCACTACCAAAAATAAATACATAAATAAAGAGGCTTCAAGCAGAGGGAGTTAGGGAAGCAAGAAAGGTTCCTGTTGTCTCTGAGGAAGTCAAGAACTGAGCCTGGAAAACTGAGTAGGGTTGGTAGGGCGGGACAGCATTCAGTCTCAAGAATTCCCATACCAGTAGGACAGCAGACATTATATGTAAATGTCAATGCAATAATAAGAAAGATAATAAAACAGAGATACATGCAAGGAATAGGAAACTTGGGGGGGTACTAAAGGTCAAATCCAGAGGCATTCTACCTCTGAGCTACACCCCCAACCCTATTTATTTATTTATTTTTTAAATTGGGTCTCACTGAGTTGCTGAGGCTGGCCTCAAACCTGCAATCCCCCTGTCTCCACCTCCCCAGTACTGGGATTACAGGCATGAGCCACAGTGCCTGGTTTGAATAGGAAACTTTTATACTGCTTCATCGTGTGTGTGTGTGTGTGTGTGTGTGTGTGTGTGTGTGTGTGTGTGTTACTAGGGATGGAACCCAGGGGCCTTCTACCTCTGGGCTACACCCCCAGACCTATTTTATTTTTTATTTGGAAACAGGGTCTCACTAAGTTGCTGAGGCTGGCTTCAAACCTGCAATCCTTCTGTCTCAGCCTCCCAAATACTGGGATTACAAGCATACACCACCACACCTGGCTTATACTGCTTGTCTTTATGTTGATTCCAACATGATGAATTAGAAGGCAGAATCTCTTATGTTCCTTTCATAAACAAGAAAAGCAAAGGTCAGAGAAATTAATTGATCTGTCATGTTCACACATAAAAATAGTGTGACTGGGACTTCAACTCATGTTTCTGTGACTTCAAATCTATGCCAAAAAAAAAGGAATTTAAAAAACTTGCATGCTAAGCCAGGCAACATAATGCACGCTTGTAATCCCAGTACTTGGGAGGCTGAGACAGCAAGATCGCAGGTTATCGGCCAGCCTCAGCAATTTAGCGAGGCCCTCTGCAACTCAGTGAGACCCTATTTCAAAGTAAAAAATAAAATAGAACTGGGATATAGCTCAGAGGTAGAATGTCCCTGGTTTCAATCTCCAGCACCACAAACAAAACAAAACAAAACTTGTGTGCTATTGGGCACTTGAAGAGAGACTCATGGATGAATTATCCACAAAGAGTGTTAGGGGAGGAGGATTTTGAGTTAGTTTGTGAAGTAGGAGTAGGAAATTCCTTTCTACTGGGGGGCAGGAGAGAAGGGGCTTCCAGGGTTTTGCACCCACGGGACAGAATAGAAAGGTGTAAGAGTCTTTCTATCCATTAATACGTCATAGCCAGTGGTAGCCAGGGATTGGGGGAAGGGTCTGTGGATGAAGCAGAAAGTAAGTTAAGGGCATTAAATCAAGGGAGAGGGGCTTTGACTTCTCCCCTGTAGGTTGCAGAGCCACATGCGACTTCTAAGCCAGGGAAGACCGTCCTATATGCCTATCCAGGGGGAACCAGGCTCCTCCCAGCAGTGTGGATTGGGGAGAGAGGGTGGGGCACCAGCTGGGACTGACTGGTGGCAGAAATAGAAGATAATGGGGGAGGGGAAGGTGTAGATGAGGCTTCTGGACTGGGTGAGGCTGCCTCCTGAGAATGGCCCTGGAGAGGGAGCTCCTGGCCAAGAGACTGGAGAGCCAGCCCCCACCCCACCCTTCTTGCAACTCAGGAAGAGAGCGCAGAGTCCCTCCCTGAGGGACTGAGGGCTACTGAGTTCCCAAGTGGGAGGTGGCCACACTGTGACCATTCTTACTGAGCACCTGGCCAGGGCATCGGCAGGCTCTGCGATCCGAGCCTCGCGCCTCATTGAGAGGTTATTAATAGGGAGTTTGTCTGGTGTCAGAGCACAGACATAAACTGCATTAGCATTACCCCATAATCTTATTTAGTAAACGCTCATGCCGTTCAGTCTCCTGTAATTGCATTGGGAAGATGCAATATTTATGAAAGGGGAGAGGGGAATGTCACTGCTCATCTCCTTGCTGCAGTAAAAGTCCCGGGAAATACTGCACAGGCTGCTGAGACCTGGCCAACAGCCCGCCAGAGTGGGCAGCATTGCTGTCTCCCAGCTCTGTGTGCTACCGCTGCTCCTGCCAGCCCAGAGCTCCCCCCTCAACCTTTCTGGAGCCTTGGCAGCAGTCCAGGGGGCGTGGGCCACTTCTTCCCTTGTGACTCCTCCCAAGTCATAGTCCCTGGCTGGCCAGATGCAGAGACCTCAGATGCAGAGTCCTTCTCTTGGGCACAAGGCTCTGAGCTTCAACTCCCATCCCTAGTTGGGATTCCTTTTTCCCAAGAAACAAATCTACCCCAGAGCTGAACAAGGGGACAGGGTGGGGGTGTTAACTTTTCAGTATAAGCTGGGCAATTTAGCAGAGCTGGGTGCAGGCAATGGAGGTGGGAAGCAGCGACCAGGGGTTCTACTGTGGTCCCACCTCCTCCAGACCAGTTTTGGCCACTAGGAGGATCCTGAAAGCCTACTGAGCCCTAGGTTCCTAGGTTCCACCCTCCTAAGACCCCCTCAAGCTTCCCAGGACACCTCACACATACATTCTGGGCCAGTCCCAAGTCTTCTGGTTCCCGGTGTAAAGTTGCCCCATGGGGCTCAGAAGCATGGCCTCATGTCCACCCAGCCTGAATACTCTGTCTCCACTGCTCTTGGGTGGAGTTCATGAGCTAGGAAAATCTCACTAGTGCCAAGAGCACCTATGGGTGGGTGTCACTGTTGAAGGACAAGCTGGGACCCACCATCTGCACCCAGGTACTTGCTTTTTAGGAGCAGGACAGACACAGAGACATGCTTTCTGCCCCAGGTGTCATAGGCCACCTAAGACAGAGGAGTTATTTCCCAATTACATATGGGAAATAACTTCCTGTGTGCTGGGGGGAGGCTCTGTGACCCCAACCTCAAAGTGGCCAGATGCAGAGGATGCCAGGAGGAAGTGAAGAACTGAACACAACAATGCTGGGGCTTCTCTGCTATCCAGGAAAGCAGGGGTGACAAGGAAGTGGGAAGAAGAATCCCACTGTCAGTTGCTGGTGCTGGGGCCTGGGGTGACGTGGCTGTGGGAGTCTGGGCTGACAGGAGGGCAGGTGCCAGGCAAGGACTCTCTCTCTCTATAGGACCCTGGGCAGTGCCAGTGCTCGGGCCCAGATTCCTGCTGTTGAGGCTAGTGTGGCCCCAGAAGCAGGAGTTTCATGTCGCTTACATGCCTCAATCCTGCTTCACCACACACAGCTCCATCGTCCCACCCTGTGCACTGTACAGTTACCACGTTGGCACAGGGCGGGCAGCACCCACTCCTCGTGCAGGGGCTTAGAGCTCTGAACGCACCTGCACACTCACGCAGCCCGCTGCGCGGTCAGACTCACCGGATATCTCCAAGCTCACAATTCACACTGTCTAGGACCGGGAAGGGGCACCGGAACTCCGGGCAGCTGAGAACCCGGGAGAAGGGTGGGCAGAGAAGGGCCGCGGCCCCTCCCCGTGTCAGCTCCCTTGCCGCAGTCCCATTAATCACGGCGTCGCCGTCCAGTTGGGGATCCCGGGCGCCCAGTGCCATGCGCAGCCTGCGGGACAATGGGATTATTTCCAGGGGGAGAGGCCGCCTCGGGCCGGGGCTCAGGCGGCGGCGCCTCCTTTCCTCAATCCGTCCCTCGGCACCAACGAGCGCCTGCGGCGGCCGAGGACGGGTGGCAAAGCGGACGCGGGTGGCGCGCGGGTGGCAGGGCCAGACCGACCTAATTCAATTAGCTGGGCGGCCGCCGCCTCCGCGCTACCCGGGGCCCGCCGGGGCTCCCGCTCTGGGCAGCTGCTCTTTGTGCGCCGAGCCCATGCATATGGATTCTGTCCCTCCCCCGGCCAAGCCCCCCACCCCACTTCTGGCACCTGCGGCTCGCCTCGCTCCCCGCCCCTTCGAGACGACCCTGGCCTCCTCGGGAAAGTTGGGAAACTGTGTGGTTGCTGGTGGGCCAGCGGAGTGTAAGATGGAGGGGGGAGGGGATTTTTTTTTTTTTAATCTGAATAGGAAGGTCGGTGCGGAAGTGCGCGTACCTGTAGGTCTCCTGGAGTTCGGTTGGGTGATTAGGCTGCCGGTGTGTAGTGCCCCGCCGGGGTGCGCGCTCGAAGGGAGAGGGTTCGTTTTTGTTTTATTCTGATCTACGCTGCAGTGTCTGTGGGTGCGGTTGGGTGCGTCCGTGGGCACCTGTGTAAAGACGCCTGAAGGACACCTCATGAGCATCTGTGGGGCTCGCACGCCAACGAGTGTCTCATACTTGTGGGGAAGGGAGAGCGTGGATCTCTGTGTCTGCGTGGGAGAGGATGCTGTCTCTGCCAACGCCGAATCTGGAAAGCTTCAGATGTTTTCGATTTGTCTGTACGTCGCCATTTGTGTGTATGTCGTGCTTCCGTGTGCAGTCAGGACCTCGTGTGCAGCACAGTACCCCACCCCTAACGACCACCACCAGCAGCAGCTGGGTCCTCTGGGCTGAGTCCGTTCCTCCTTCTCCCTGCCCGGGACTTTTCTGATGGAAAAGGAGCTTGGCGAGTTAACTTCAAATCTGAACTCCAACTCTGCTCATTATTCGAAAAACACTCCCCGGATCCACCAGACTCCCGGCACACGCAGAGGTCCAGGCGGCCAAGACCCCTCAGCCTGCTGCGCAGGTTCCTAGCCAGTCGGGTTTTCGACTCCCAGCAAAGCCTAGTCCGGCTTAGTGGGCTTAGTCCGACTTTCAAACTGAGTCCTCTAGCACCCCGGAAATAACCAAATCTGCCCACGCCTAGGCAGCCCAAACCCAGGGGCAACCTCATGATCCCTACGCCCCCAAACCGGGTTTCCCAGCCAGTGCGGTACTCCGAGGTCTCTGTTAGTGCTTTCCCTGAAGCCAAAACTACACTCCAAAACTACTGTCCCTCTCTAGGAAATGAGAAATGAGAAATCTGGATGGATCAAGCCACTGCAGGGTCTTGGCTCACTTTTGACTTTTTCTGCCCCCACCAAACTGGGGAAGAGATCCAGCCTGCAGACCATCAAGGGAGCTTGCCAGCCACCGTCACAGGGAGTAGGGTGGCCCTCAGAGGCTGGCGCTCTCTTTACTGGCTCTTCATCAACCACCTCTCAGCCTGGAGGACCCGGGTGCCCTCTGGTGCCCAAAATTCCTCCCAGGGGACTGAGGCTCGCAGAGTAGAGCTCAGGGTAGATACCAGGGTGGGAGAAGTTGAGGCCAACCCACCCCAGTTAGTCTTAGGCTGAGCCGCATTCCTGGGGCTCCAGGGAGAATAAGTGAACTTTGTGTCCAGGGAACTTCAGGTGGGGCCTGGGGTGGGGGGGTCTGTCCTACCCTGAGCTTTCCCTTAGCTCACCCAAAGTCAGCCTTTCTGGGACTTGGCATCCTGGGAGGAGATTTAGCATCAAAGATACTCTAGTTGAAAGCATTTTTGTCACTGGGCTTGGTGGAACACACCTGTAATCCCAGCTACTGGGGAGGCTGAGACAGAAGAATCACAAGTTGAAGGCCAGCCTGACCAATTTAGCAAGACCCTGTCTCAAATTACAAAATAAAAAGGACTGGGGAAGGTGTGGTGTCACATACCTGTAATCCCAGTACTTCAGAGGCTGAGACTGGAGTATCACAGGTTCCAGGCCAGCTTTAGCAATTTAGTGAGATCCTCAGCAACTTAGGGAGACCCTGTTTCAAAATTTAAAAGGGAGGGGCTTGGGGTATAGCTCAGAAGTAAAACACCCCTGGGCTCAATCCCCAGTACAAAAAATGGTGGGGGTGGGGGGAGCTGGGGAGGTAGACAGTTGCCTAGTATGTGTGAAGCCCTGAGTTCAATCTCCCAATACCCCTCCCCCCCAAAAGGTATTTTTGTCCAGAAGCAGTGCCAGATGGTGAGACCTGAGGGTTTCTGGGCTTTCCTTAGGAGGGAGTTGGTCAAACAGAAGCCTGAAGCCCTAGTTGATATGGGGGGGGGGGTGAGCCAACAGCTTCCTGGGTCAGAAGCCAAGGTGGGGAGGACACCTTGGAGAGGAGAGCCCCCCAAGGAAGGACCCTATTTCAGAAGCATCCAAGTTGGGCTCTGATGGGGGATGGGGTGAGAGGAGGAGAAAGTTCCTGTCCCCTTTATCAGGTGACAGCTGAGATGTGGCCTACTACAGGGAAGTGTCTGTCCCCTGTCCCTTTGTTCTCTACCCATTCAGGGTCCTTCCACTGATGAGAAAATGTGTGCCTTTCCTACCATCTTGGAGACAGCCTCAGTCTCTTACTGTAAGGATTGGGGGGAGGCACATGGGCTGGCCCCAAACCCCCAACACCCCAAACTCTGAAGAATCATTGAGTTGTGTGACTGAAGCAGCCTGATCTGCTTCCTCCCTCCTGTCCCAATCCAGACCCTAGAGACCCCCCCAACAAGGGCTCCCCCAGGTTATAATTCCCTTTATTGGGTCTTTGAATCCCTAAATCACTAGCTTCTCCTGCTTCCTCCATGGGAGGGAACATGTTCTGCCTTCTTTACTGACACAGGAGGGCAAGGGAGAGGGGATACCTTTGGTAGGAATGCAGACCCCCAATGGCCCTCACATATTTCTTAGCTAGTTCCCTTTCTCTACTGAATACCCACTAGGCATGCCCTATCTCCCCCCACTCAGGTCCACATATGGCCATTTCCCTGACAACTTCATTAGAATATTAGACACCCATCCGCAGATACACACACACACACACACACACACACACACACACACATCATTATTACACTCACACTGTCACACACATGTGCCTATCACCTAAGCATTTGTTAAGACACACTCTCATCCTGTTACAGAAAACACACATTCACTTCTATTCTCGCGGACATAGACAAATCCAGCTATAGAAATGACACAGGCCTCCCTTTCTCTCCTCCAACCATCAGATCAACATGTCTCAACAGCCTAACACAGTGCCTGATAGGTAATAGGCACTCAATAAATATTCATGGAATAAATTGTAAAAATTATTCGTGCCCAGGACATCTGCATAGCCCTCTCAACCCTCACTGTCATGCACACTTTCACATCCGGCTTTCCTCTTGTAAACACGCAGTCCCACAAACACAAAGTAATTAAGTTACCACACATACCCCTAAGCTAAAGGACAACCCCTGGCCCAGGGGTCTTTCCCAGAGGGGGGAGGGAGCCGTGAGGGATTCAAAGAGGCCTCCCCTTGGTGCCTCCCCCTTCCTTTTCTCCTCCCTCAACCCCAGCCTCAGCCCCAGCTGCTCCCCTTTTAATTGGAGGCACTTCTTTATTCTGCAGACAAGGGAGAGATGGTACTGAGGGACAGGGTTACCAGGTGGCCTTGGAACCAGAGAAAAGGGTCTGCAACTCACCTGGGCACAAGCATGCAAGATACTCCTGCAAGGCAAGAGCCAAGGTGAGGGTTAAGAAAGCAGCTTGAGCTGGGGCGTGGTGGTGAATGCTTGTAATCCCAGTACTTGGGAGGCTGAGACCGGAGGATCTGGGTTCACGGCCAGCCTCATCTACTTAGTGAGGCCCTCCACAACTTAGTGAGACCCTGTTTCAAAATAAAGAACAAAAAATAGAGCTGGGGGTGTAGCCTGGAGGTAGAATGCCCCTGGGTTCAATCCCAGGTACCGCAAAAA